>VDFB02387349.1:0-22848 GCA_007258455.2 Sequoia sempervirens
CACAAAGTGACTCACCAACTTAGGGGTAAATAATTAATAAATTAATCATGGGACTCACTACGGTTGAGACACCTTAAGCCCAACATTCTCCCACTTGACGAAGACCTTCAGGAGTCTTTGTATCACTACTCAAGCCAATAGACCCATTGAACTAGCACACCATTTGAACTTCTCTATGCTCACTAGATTAATCGATGCATCCACAAGATTCACCAAGTATCCACATTTTCCAAGTTAACCTTTCCATATCTCACCATATCAAAAATAAAATGAAACTACACATCAATGGGCTTTGTTCTGGCATGGAAAGAAGGTTTTTTCACTAAATATATAGCAGTCTAGCTATCACAACAAATAGTAATTTGTCTTGCATCAAAACTAATATTCAAACATAGTCTCTTAAGATAAATGGATTCTTTACAAATATGAGTAGCTATCATGTACTCAACTTCATTAGTAGATAAAGCAACTACAATTCACCACTTATCCAACTAATTACACCACCAAACATCGCGAAAACATATCCACTAGTGGATCTTTGGCTGTCAATGTCACCTACCCAATTTGAATCCATATATCTATGGATGTTCACTGAATGTCGAGGTCTAGTAGGATAACCATTAAAACACAAGGCATACTCAGAAGTAACCTGAAAGTACCTAAACACTCTCTTTACCACATCTTAGTGCACCCATCTAAGATTAGCCATAAATTGGATAAGGACTCCCACATGCTTGGGAAATGTTTGGCCTTGTACAAACCATAACATACATCAAGTTACCAACAACACTCGCATAATGAACTCTAGTCACATCCTCCATCTTGGTAGGAGATTTTGGAAAATCCTCCATAGAAATCTTTGTCCCCTACATAACATGAACAACTAACTATTTGCAAGTAGTCATGCTAAATCTCTCCAACACAAAGTTCACATACTTGCTTTGGCTTAACCAAAGCTTTTTGTTAGCTCTATCTCTTCTGATCTGAATCTTGAAAATATACCTCACTGCACCTAAATATTTCATCTTAAACTGTGCTGACAAATGAGACTTCAAATCTAAAATCATGCTTTTTCCATTCCCAATAAATAACATATCATCCACATATTGAACAATAATGAAAATGTGGCCATTATCAGTCTTGTAATAGATACAATGATCAGATTTGGATCTCAAAAATTGTAAGGACAACACATAGGTGTTGAACTTCTAGTATCACACTTTAAGAGATTTTTGCAGACCATACAAATATTTTCTCAACTTACACACCAAATTGTTTTTACCTTTCACAACGAAATGCTCTAGTTGTGACATATAAATCTCCTCCTCCAAATCACTATGAAGGAAATTTGTCTTCACATCCATTTTCTTGACTTCAAATTCATAATTTGTTGAAAATGATAGCAAGAATAGAATGGATGTTAGCTTGGATACAAGAGATAAAACATCCCCATAATCTATTCCCTCCACTTGGGAATATCCTTCATGACCAACCTTGCCTTATGCTTCTCAACACTACCATCAACACCCATTTTCTTCTTGAACACCCATTTGCAACTAACAGGTTTCCATCCTTCTAGTGAGGGTACCAGATCCCATGTAGAATTATTTTTCAATGCAACCATCTCTTCATTCATGGCTTCCATCCAGGAATCTGCATCATGCATACCCATATCCTTTTTAACTGTCTTGGGCTCATCAATATTAGAAATCAAAGAAAATATGCATCTAGAATCTAATATAGAATACCCAAATGTATATGGTTCTCACCTTTCTCGTGTAGACCTCCTCAACTATTGATTTGAGGTTCGTGCTCTTCTTCAGAGCTATTAGAGCTACTAGAGCTCTCCTCATCAAGTCCATTAGGATTACATAGTTCATCTCTCTTAGGAGTAGGTGGTGTAGTGTAAGAAATTATATACCTTTACAATTCCACACTATTTTTGGGTCTCTTAATTTATTGAACTTAACTAAGTTTCTAATTTTCCAAATTGTGTATTTCGAAGCCTTATTTTTCCCACTTTCTGAAAGAAGAACCGACATTAAATAAATGCAATCAATAATTAAAACACCATAGAATATTTGTGTCCTAGACTTATAGGCCAAGACCCATTTGGTCCCCTTTAAGCGCCAAGAACCATTTTAAAATATTTTTTTGGCCACATTTTAGTGATTCAAATTCAACTTGCAATTGTTGGATTTTGAAATCTAATTTTTGAGAAATTAGATAAACACCTATAAATACAATCCTTTTATCATTTGAAATCTAAGACACATGATCAAGATATCCTATTGCAAAAATATTATTGTTAAGAGCATAATTGAGCATACAAGAGAAAATTTATTAGTCATTTGTTGTAATAATCAAGATCCTAACATCATGTCCAAGTTTATGTGTGTTCATGTCACCTTGTGAAGGCCAATATGCATTGTTGATCCTAAAGCATCAAATCATTTCAAGTGTCCAAATCAATCAAGCAAAGAAAGATCCAATTCCTTTGGAGAGATGTGTTTAACTTCACTCCTCTAATGGAAGCCATTGAAGGTTGGTGAGTTGTAGCAATCATTGTTCATTCATCATTACCTTCCTTTTTCATTATCTTTCTATCAAGGTTTAATTACCAAATTGGGGTTTGACCAAGGAAAACCCCCATACAAAACAAAATAATTTTTCCTCTTTGTGTATGTGTAGATCACAGGTTGATAGAGAATTAAAGAGATCTTGAAGGAGAAATTTTGCATTGTTACACAAGTTGTCATCATTGTTGTCAAGCCACAAAAACTAACTTATGAAATTTATTTCCAACTCTCCGATAATGGGACCTATGTCAAACAAAATCCAACATCCAACATCAGAGGACTTTCAAAAGTTATTTTGGAAGCCCTAAAAAGGACCCATTCTCCCAGGGGAAAACTAGTCCCTTAGAAGCTCTCATAAACAACTTTTGGTGATAGGTACATGCCATCAGACCCTTCTCAGATCTGCCTACAAACTTTCATTTCCATTTTTGTATATTTGAGAATCTGCATTTTATGTATTAGGTCTTGTTCATTTAGTTTGAGTGCTTCAAATCATTTCAATTTGTTTCCATATCTTTCCTATTGTCTTAAGGATTGAGATCCAAGTCTAATTGACTCACCATTGAGGTTAAAATTCAATCTCTACACCTTGTGTTCTCTTTCCTAATGAAATCCCTAGGGAAATACACTTATTGAGATTCCTAAGTTTTATAATCCCACACATAAAAATTTGGGGATCCCTTTCCCCACATTTCAGATGGAATTTTAACTAGCTCCTTCTTTGGTTGTAGATCTACTATGGGAGGTTTCAACTCATGGAATATGACACTTCTACTATAGAGCACCTTCTCTGCAATTATATCCCAAAGCTTGTACCCTTTCACACCAACACCATAGTCGATGAAGATACACTTTACTACCTTTTTCTCCAACTTAGATATTTTCACATCAAGCACATGAGCATATGCCTCACAACTAAACTCTAAGATGTCTCATCAAGGGATTCTTTCCAAACCATGCCTCAATGGGTGTCTTTTCGACCAGAGCCAAAGTAGGAGACCTATTAATCAAGTAACATGAAATAACAACAACTCTATCACAAAAATTTTGTTCAAGGCTAGCACCACTCAACATACTCCTTATTCTTCATCAAGTTATTTTGTTCTTATCCTCTTGTTAAACCTTCATTCTGCATGGTTTCGTTCTTGTCCGTCAACAAGTGTTATCAAAATGTTCACTGTTTATTTCATTCTCATAATTCTTTTCTGCCTGCCATCTTCACGAGTCTGAACTTTGAACCCTGCCCATGCTCTGTGTCAATAGCAGCCAGAATAGTTGTCTTGTTTCTCATTCAATGATAAGAAATGCAATGAATAAATGAAACATGAGTTCACAGTTTAGCCTAATCAAAACCCTGAAGAGATAACTTAAAGAAATGAGAAAGTACACACAGCCTTGTAATCAAATCTGAGATTATAATTAAGGACTCTTAACACAGCTTATTCCTTTCACTGCTATTAAGTTTTAGGCTAAGTTTTATTGAAAGCGGAATTTAGCATTGCACCTATAGGCCTTAAATCCTTATGACTATCAATGTAGGGATAATTATCATTTTTCTTTTACTTCACCCGATGTATGAGATGAAGAATCCAAAGCCCTTATCTTGGAATTCACAAAAGTGCTATTGCACTAAATAGTGCATACATCCAGCTTATACAAAGTTCCAATACTAACACCCTTAGCAAGAACCATAGAACCTCTGGTCATCTTGCATCTGCTACTCAAGAAAACAACCTACACTCCTGCATCACCCAACTTACTCATTAAGAGTACGTTTCATGCCAAAATAGGGATGTGTAAAACACCATCAATCCCCTTCACTTTACCATCATGGAATTATATCCTGGTTCTTCCACGACCAAAAATCTTCAAGTGAGATTCATCACCTAGATACACCTTCCCACCATCATACTCTTCTTACTTTGAGAACCAACCTCTATGAGAGGTCATGGGGAAAGAATCACCTAAGTCAATCAACCACACATATTTTGATGCATGTGTTGCTAAGGTTGCAACAAATGAATCTGCATCTTCATACAAGGATTTAGAATTATATTTATTACTTTTCTTTTCTTTTTCTCCTCTTTGCAGTCTTTCTAAAAATGTTTGAATTTCCTACAATTCCAACATTTAGCCTTGGAATTTTTACCAAGAGACTTAGATCTTCCCAAAGACTTGGAATTTGAATTCTTGTCCTTTTTCTTGCCTTTCTCCTTCAACCTACCACAAATAGGCACAACCTCCTTAGCCATCTTAGAAGATTTGCTCCACATCTCTTCAGAAAATAGTGAAGCAACCACATCTTCTATCTTGAAAGTGGTTGTTGTAATTCCAATAGCCATCACCAGGTAGTCCCACGAGTCCGACAAAGAACATAATAGAAGAATGCAATGGTTCTCATCTTCAATCTTCACACTAACATATTAAATGCATTCAAGTGATCAAAAACTGATCCTCCTTCCATCCTTAGAGAATATAGTTTCTTCTCAGGAATAACTTATTTACCAAGGATTTCCCTTGATAAATATCACCAAGCTTCTTCCAAAGAGTAGCTGCAGTCTTCTCCTCATGGACGTTTAGGAGCACAAAATCAACCAAACAGAGTCTTATCTAACCCTTGACTTTCTGATCCTATAGATCCTAGTTCTCTTGCAATGTTGCTACTAGTTTTGTACTAGATATTGCAGCCCATACATCTTGGTCTATGAGCATATCCTCCATTTTGAGTTTCCACAACTCAAAATTTCTACCATTGAATTTCTCCATCTGGGTATGTGCAGGATCATGATGGGCCAAAAAGTGGCGATGTGAAAAAGGTTGTGTTTTGCATCGACCAAAAAATGCAAAAATCTCGAGTTGACTTTTTTCTAGCTTGGGTGTCATTACATTGCTCCAAAGCAATGCCCAAGGCAAGAAGTACATATCAGATATCCAATTCAAATCAGATATCCGATTTGAATTAGGTATAAATACACAACATCCTTTTAAAATCATTTGAATCATTTTAAAGAGCCGAGAGCGCACAGTGAGAGCGACGTTTGGATATCAGATATCTGATTTGAGTAGATATCTGATTTCTAGGGTAAGGTTTTGGTATTTTTTTGTTTTAATTGATTTTTCTATTAGATTTGTATAATTTTAAGTAGTTTTTTATGGATTTTTATTAAAAAGTAGGGTTTTTTATTAATTTTTATTAAAAACTAGAGTTTACAATGGATTTTTATTAAAAACTAATGTTTTATGGATTTTTGTTAAAAACTAGTGTTGTTTATGGATTTTTATTAAAACTAGAGTTTTTATGGATTTTTGTTAAAAAGTAGGGTTTTTTTTGGATTTTTATTAAAAACTAGGGTTTTTTTACAATAATTTTATTTATATTGTGTAATTTCAATTAGATTAATTAGTTTTCAACTTTAATCAAGTTTGATGGCAGAGAATGAAAATGCAAAAATGCCAAACGCTCCAACACCTCCACGCCCATCAATTGAAGACTTAATTGGTGAAAAATTGGAGCAATTGATGGGCATTTGTGATGTTTATAAGACAATCCCTCGATTATCCCAGATGAAAAACACATTGAAGGAAATAATTAAAAATATAGAAACCCTCTCCACCCAAATTAATGCCTTTATTTCGTGGCAAGAAACCATGAGGGAATATTAGTTCTATGGATTGTCTTATGATGATGTGAAAGATCTCCAAATAACAAAAGGCCAAATAGCCTCTTTATTTGTTAACCCACGCACTAGTTTTCCAGTTAATGTTAATAAACCAAAACTTTATATAAAATGGTGCATGAATAAGGACATTGTAGATAAATTTTGGGATCGTTGGTGTATGGTTTTTGATAAACCACCCAACAACAATAGTGATATACCATTTTACTTTATTAAAAAATTATATGTTGAGTTTGTGTTAGGGCATCATGTCAATTACTTTGACATTAAACCCTTCCAAGGCGTCGGTGGAGGTATGCCCCAGGGTAGACTAGGGGTAGTTAGAGTAGTCCAACGCCCATATGTTCCCCTTCCTCCCCTTCCTCCGCCACCTCCAGTACATCATCCAGATATTATCGAGGATGTAGCTACACAGACTATTTAGGCTATTCACTATTTGAGTGGTCTTTTGGTTTCCTATACTTCTACAGTAGCTCAACCACATTCTAGTGATGTTGGCAATGGATCGAGTGTTGCTACATCCTTCTCCTCAAGTCCACATATTTGTGTACCACATACTTACACTATGTGCCACCAGATATGCTTGGGTCCTCTTGTATAGCCCACTAAGCATCCCTTGGACACTTTTGATTATGACATCCAGGATGTGGACATTATAGGAGATCAGACGCAGGGGAGTGGAGTGCACCCTATAAATTCCTCTCCTGCTAGAGAGGGGGACATTGGAATAGTTACACAGGTAAGATTTAAGCTGTAAATTCATAACTTGCATTTGTTTTTAAATGAATATTAATAAGAGATGGTATCAAGTACTAATATTTATTTACATGGTCTATTTAATAGTTGATGTCTAAGGAGGAGCTCACACAGGTGACTGATAGCACCCTTAGGGCCATTTCATTTGGCCTCAAAATGCACACAATATATATTTTCTCACTCACTCATTTACATTTTTTATTATATACTTGCTTGTCATTTGAATTGTCATTAATGAAATTATATATTAACTTATATGTTTATCTTATTTTCCTCTTGTAGGAAACACCTAGTGCAAGTGAGGTGCAGCGCTGTCTAGAATATGGAGGCACAATGTTAGATAAGGGAAGTTAATTAAACTCAAATTCGATTAATTTAAGATTTTTAATATCTTATATTGATTATACATACATTGACATAGATTGGTAGTTTCATATGTACTTGTCATTTTTATGTATAGGAAGTTATGAGCTATACATTGTTGTTGCCAAGTGTCACAATGCCTGAAGGAGTAGGTATTGGAACACCTCAAGAATGAGTATTGAAACACCTCAAGGAGGAGGTGTCGAAACACACAAAGGAGATAAAGAAAAATTAGCCTAAAGGGGTATGTGTTTATTTTATTTTTTGTTGGTAAATATGTTCCTATTACCGACAATTGTATACTAACTTGGATCAATTTTATGTTTTTGTTCACATATATAGATTGACATTACAAAAGTTGGTTTGGTCAGTTCTTTGAGAGGGGCATATTCTAAGACTCTTGACCCTTTGAGGCATTATATTTCAGGTAATCAAGATTTCAATTTTGAGTTCAATTATAATTCAGTAATATATTGATTTGATATTAATTATTCAATTTTAAATTATATAGTATAACTAATCTCAATTGTAGTTTGAATTTTTCTTATGCAACTACCTTTAGAGCCAAAGAGTGCTTCAAAGAGTCTTCATTTTGATGATCCACCAATAGTTTAGGATGAGATAGACATTTTGGCATGTATATTATGAATAGATATCGAGATGACATATGCCACACTTTGTAAAAATTTGTTTGAGTTGGCATTGATGCCATTTTTGTATATGGACATACACTTGATTATTGGATAATTTGATATATAGAAGTTGACAATAGAAATTTAATTTGTTCCTCATGTGCATGATTAAACTCTTTGAAAATTTAATCTTGAGCAATGGTTAAATATCAATGTACAATAGCATAAAAGAATGGTTATATTATGTATTTTATATTCATATCGCTGATTACATTGCATTGCACATTTTTCAAGCTCAAAGAATTACTTCACATTTGCATAACTAATAACTAGATGTCGATAGATGACAATTTTTCAACTACAATATAGTTTTTTACAAAGTCAACCTAAGGAGTTATGCAATTACTTCACATTGCATAACTAATAACTAGGAAGCCGATTTGTCAATTGCATTTTCTTGTCCACTTTAATTCTAACAGAGACCACATTTCTTTGAGGAATTTTCAAGCGATTCACTACCTTATATATGCTACCACATTTTTCATACATGTCTGCAAATATTTTTATCAAGCAGTTCAACGGCTTGTTGCTATGGCTAAAATACTAAAACAAATTGACAAACAAGCTGGATGCTTGGAAGAAGAATTCTATCAAAGCATAATAGTAAGCAATAACATAGAACAAGGCAGCCCAGTTGTTGAAAAATGCCTCAAAAATAGTCTCATAGTGATAAGAATGCCATGACAATCAAAAGCAATTTTGATTCTCATGGAATTCCATCACCATGAGACCTCATTTCTTTAAGGAATTTTTTCAAACAGTTGACTGCCTTGTTGATTGTCATGGCATTCCATCACTATGAGACCTCATTTCATTGAGACATTTTTTCAAACAGTTCACTACCTTGTCTATGCTACCACATTTTTCATACATGTCTATCAAAGCATTCTATCAAACATTTTATTTCCTTGCTTCTATGGCTAAAATCCTAAAACAAGTGCTTTCGAACAAGCTATGGATGCTTGGCAAGAATCTAACAAAGCATAATAGTAAGCAATAACATAGACAAGACAATGAATTGTTTAAAAAAAATGCCTCAAAGACATGTGGTTCATGGTGATGGAATGCCATGATAAGAAAATTGCTATAGATTATCATGGCATTCCATCACCATGAGACCACATTTTTTTTGAGGCATTTTTTCAAACAGTTCACTGCCTTGTATATGCTACCACATTTTTCATACATTTACCAAAGCATTTTATCAAACAATTCACTACCTTGTTGTTATGGCTAAAAGCCTAAAATAGATGCTTTCAAACAAGCTATATGGATTCTTGGAAAATGGTGCAAGAGAACCTTGGAAATAAAGGACTAGTTGATGGTTAGTTGATGCAACCAAGGATGGTAAACCACTCACTTTCACAATACAACGGATTCCTAAAGGCCTTTCTCAACTTAACTCTCAGATCTCTTTAACAACTCTTGCAACTAATCATCATTCTAGACACCCATGTTAGTCCCCTTCAACATACTTCCAACTCACATAGGACTCATTTGTAACAACTTTCACAAATCATGCAAACTATGCTACTCAACCTAGCCAAATAGGCCAAAATTCCAAAGCAACCACCCTTGGAACACTTCATAGACCCTAAAACTTGTTGGGGCAGAACTCAACAGATGAAAAAACCTCAAAATTTCCCATTTATCCTCTGGAACTCGCCCTCTAAGACCCTATTCCATAAAACCCTCAAATTGCTTAAATTTGGCAAGGGTTTATTGAAAAACCTATTTGTAGACTTCCCCATAATTTACCACCAACTCCAACACCCTTGAATAACCCTTAACAAGCTTAAAAGAACAAGAAAAGTGACTACCATCAAACAATTCCCACTTTTACCCTCTCTAACCTTACTTTTTCATGCAAAACACCCCAAATGCCATCTAGGGCATCACCAAAAGTCATAATGCTAACCTCCCCTACACAAGAAACAATGAAAACATGTTTATCTATCCTAACTAAGACTATCCACTGAGTTACAACATCATACAATGGGTGGAAGGCTTAAAACTCCATTATAAATGCACTCAAACCCTTGGAATAGGGCTCATAGACCGACCTCTAGTAAATGCCTCTTAAATGCACAAAAATGAATGAAATTACTTCAAACCAAGTTTGTGAAGAAGTTAACTCCGCTACCCACCAGTTTCCATTAAAAAGAAAGCAACAAGCTATGGTATCATGGCTTTTTTAGCATGAAAATCAGCATTGGAGTTCGGTTGGAGGTTGAAAACTACTTGTAAGGGCATAAATAGATCTTGTTCTAGAAATCGTATGACCAAACCAACTGTTATATCATGTCTAGATATGTACGTTTAAGTTAGGTATGGTCCCCTTTCGCACCCAAATACGCTGAAGTACTCTGAGCTTCGTTCAATCAGCGAAATCCTTTAAGAGTCCAAAGTGCAAAGGGACAACAATCTATGATGAACTGTTACTCAGAAACCATGATGCCTACAAACTTTTTTTCTAAGGATATAAGATCGTGTTGGGCCCCTCTACAATAACCTCTCTTAGTTTTTGCTATCTTGGGCATTTTCCCATAGGTGATGAGTTTTAATTGAGGGAAAAGTTTATCGGATACCAAGTAGTGTAAAGTTGCAAAGTGGTGCAACTTTCATTCTACAACTAATCGACCAAAAACTATTCCAACATGCGGATGGAGTGCGTTTACGCTAGGGATGGTCCTCTTTGCACCCAAATCGCGAGATCACTCACGAGCTACATTGGACCCGATGGTTCCCTTAAAAGTCAAGGAAGTGCTAAAAACAATCTTTGAGGATATTTCTTGGAAGCGTGACACTTACAAACTCTCCATCGAGAGCTGAGATTATTTGGGACCATCTAATAACCTCTCTCATTTTTTGCTATCTCGAAGGCATTTTCCGTGGTAGCCAGTTTTCGATTGAGGAAAGTTGCCAAATGCAAGCGGTGTAAAGTTGCAAAGTGGTGTAACTTTCATTACACCTTTCGTAAAACCAAGCGAGACTATTCCAACACGTCTAGATGGGTATGTTTATGCTAGTGATGGTCCTCTTTTGCCCAAATAGCACTAAATCACTTTGAGCTACATTGGACCAACGATTTCCCTTAAGAGTCCAAAAGTGCTAAAGACAACAATCTTTGAAGGGCTATTTCTCGAGAAAATATGATGCTTCTGAGACTCTCCCGTTTGAGGCTATGGGATGGAAGTGTTGGGACCATCTATGAAAACCTCTCTCGGTTTTTTCTATCTGGGAGGCATTTTCCAATGGTGATGACTTTTTAGATGAGGCAAAAGTTGCCAGATGCAAGCAGTGTAAAGTTGCAAAGTGGTGCAACTTTCATTCCGCAACTCGTACGACCAAACAGACTATTCCAAAACATTTGGATGGGTATGTTTACGCTAGGGATGGTCTCTTTTGCACCCAAATATTCTGAATCACTCTAAGCTACATTGGACTAACAATTTCCCTTAAGAGTCCAAAGTTCTAAAAGACAACAATCTTTGAAGGGATATTTCTCAGAAACCGTGACGCTTATAGACTCTTCGTTTGAGGCTATGTGATCATGTTGGGACCATATACAATAACCTCTCAATTTTTCTATCTTGAAGGCATTTTTAGTGGTGACAAGTTTTGATTTAGGGAAAAGTTGCCAAATGCATGATGTAAAGTTGCAAAGTGGTGGAACTTTCATTCTGCAACTCATCGACCAAATGGACTATTCCAACATGTTTGGATGGGTACATTTATGCTAGAGATGGTCCTCTTTTGCACTCAAATACGCCAAATCACTTCGAGCTACATTGGACCAGTGATTTCATTTAAGAGTCCAAAGTGCTAAAAGGTAGCAATCTTTGAAGGGATATTTTTCAGAAACCGTGACACTTACATAATCTCTATTTGAGGCTATGGGATCATGTTGGGAATATACAATAACCTCTTAATTTTTACTATCTTTGAGGCACTTTCCCTTGGTGACGAGTTTTCAGTTGAGGGAAAAGTTGTCAGATGCAAGCAGTGTAAAGTTGCAAAGTGCTGCAACTTTCATTATGCAACTTGTACGACCAAACAGACTATTCCAACACATTTGGATGGGTACATTTACGCTAGGGATGGTCCTCTTTGTACCCAAATACACTGAATCACTCTGAACTACATTGGACCGATGATTTCCTTTAAGAGTCCAAAGTGCTGAAAGACCATACCATATATTGTACAATCTGTAGCTCAATGGTATGGCCATGGAAGATGTTATTAGGACTGTATAAGGTGACTATATGGGTTTAAAGAGCTAGAAAGGTCTGTAGTTGAGTTGGTGAGTTGCCATGCATGGCAAAAATGAGTGAAATTAGGTGAAAAATGGTGATTACAACATGCTAATGTCAATGAAACGTGGGGACAACAAGATTTAAGGTTGGATCAAGCTTGTGGTCCTAATAGATGTGTTTGATGAGTTTATAGGGTGTGGCAAGGTTGGAAACATTGATTTCCTTCAAAACCTCATGAAAGTTGCTAAAAATGAGGGTTTGTTGAAATAGAGCTTTAGAAAGTGTATCTCACCAAAAAAAATTGTGGTTTTGGTAGTTTGGTAGGTTGTTTAATGTTGCCCCATCAAAATTTCAGGTTTTGGAAGTGTTTAAATATGAGTCTTTTTGTAAAATGGGCCTATTTTAGTGAAGTTGCACCCAAGTTTGGGTTTGAGGATCAAATTGGAGTTTGAATTATCTTTAATTGTAATTGTGTTGTTTAAAGCCACCTAGCTCTTGCATCAAAAAAATCTTACATAATCAACTTGAACATCATGCACACCCAAATACTTTGTTTCCACTTTTCTAGATCAAAGACTCAATTACATTGGAAATGACCTTCACATGACGTTTTTACATTTTTTTTGGAAAAAGTGGCAAGCCACTGTAATTTATTATATATAAATAGGAGATGCTACAAAACCTAGTTCAAATGAGCATACCAACAGGAAATAACTAGAAATAAAACCTCTGGTTGTAGCTCGATTAAGTACAAAAAAGCTCTTACAAAATTGTCCCAATATGATGAAAGCATACACACAGCCATGACTATTTCAACCTATGAGTTTTCCAAAATCTGAGACCCCTTTACATTTAAACATGCCCTTTATACAATACTTGGTACATTTGACCTATATTTCAAAATATCATTGGATGAGTTATGCCCCATGCAATTATGACCTTTTTACATTGTTTCCACAATTGAAAATTCAAATTTACAAAATTTTTCCTATTAGGCATTAAGGCCGCGATCTTCCACCAAGATTGGCCAAGGTAGTATGTTGACATTCTAGGTAACAAGAACACTGTACAAACCATCAAGGTGGCAGTTAACCTACATACAATAGAAAAGATGCTTAGAATAAAAGACGCTTAGAATAACCAATCTATATTCTTGTAATTTGTCGCATACCTCTCCGAAAGGATCAGAGCTGGCTATTGTTGCAGTAGGTTTATGATCAATCGTGCCAAGAATATACTTAAAAGTTTTGGAGTAGAAATCTATATTATCTAAACAACTTGAATGATGATGAATTATGCAAACTATAAAGGCGGCTTAGAATAACCAATCTATATTATTGTAATATATGGCATACCTCTTCAAAATGATTAGAGCTAGCTATTGTTGCAATAGGTCCATGATCAATCGTGCCAAAAATATCATAAAATTTGTCAAATGATAAATCTATATTGTCACAATAGAAAAGATGGTTAGACTAAAAAATCTATATTAATCTAAACAACCTGAATGATGATGAATTAGTAATGCAAACTATAAAAAATTCTTAGAATAACCAATCTATATTATTCTAAATGACCTAATTGATGATGAGATGGTAGTAAAACTATAAAGATGCTTAGAATAACAATCTATATTATTGTAATCTATTGCATACCTCTACGAAGGATCGAGCTAGCTAATATTACAGCAGGTCCATGATCTATCATGTTAGGATCATCGCAATATACTTCAAATGAGATATCTATATCATCACAATAGAAAAGATGCTTAGACTAACAAATCTATATTATTCTAAACAACACGAATGATGATGAATTGGTAATGCAAACTATAAAAGATGCTTAGAATAACTTGATCTATATTATTATTCTAAATGACCTAATTGATTATGAAATGGTAATGAAAACTATAAAAGATGCATACAATAACAAATCTATATTATTGTAATATGTCAAATACCTCTCCCAAATGATCAGAGCTTGTTATTGTTGTAGCAGGTCCATGATCAATCATGCTAGGAATATAACAAAATTTCATACAAAATATCACTATTAAGATACCCACATGGCAATAGTATACAAAATATCAATATTAAATAAAGAACACTAATGAACTTAAGTATAATGAACCTAAGCATTATACCTTCCATTCTTGAATATACTATTCAAGTGTGCTTGGAGGGTCATCTCTTTGCTTAAGAGTATCCAATATTGCCTCATGATCAACATTACTAAGTGTCCATAGTTGTTTTGTCTTTGGTTTGGCATGATGCTTCAACAACTTAACATTTGTTGCTATAACAAGGTGTGAATACATGAGAATGGTTGTGTGTTTCTTGTAGTCTTCAAATGAAGGTATGCCATTCTTTCTAACCACATATGTTTGCAACTAAGTTCCTACAACCACAATTGAACCTGTAGGATACGAACCCATCATCATCTTCCATCGGTTGTGTTAGCTTATGCTTTACTTGCATACATCGAGCCAACCAATAGTTTGATCTCTCTTCATTCCCCTGTGGTGCAACAACTGCAAAAACATGTCTTGGCTGTAGTAGATCTGAAATTCAATCATAATAATCAATTTGAACATTCCATTGTGTCGTTGTCATGGATATTGTTTGGGATAAAGGGTTAGATACTATGGAACGATGTATCCACCCACTCACTTGACTTGCAGTATCCTCGCTAAATACAACTCCTAAAAACAAGCCAACTCTCGTGTCCAAATGGTCCATGTGCTTGCATTTGAGCTCCAAAATGAGTGCATCTTTGAAGAATATTTGATTGTATGACAATCCAATCTATAGACACCTAAATTTGGACACTTGCATTTGTCCAAATTTATCCCCTTTCGTCTAATATCCTCTTATTTGCATTAATTAAGTAATATCGCTATTATTTAATTAATACCCTTAATTCTTCTAAATTCCTAAGGTATTTAGTTAATAATTAAATATCTTATCTCTTTAATCCTCCTTTCATCAAGTGAATTAAATAAATATGCTCACATGTCACATCCTTTTCCTTAATCTTAATCCATCTTCTAATCTCATCATTAGAGATGTGCACATGTCTAATCCTTGATTGAGACATGTCACATCCTCCAACTTTTGTAAGTTGTTTTCTTAACCTTCATTAGTCACTAATCATCTTCTAATCACTGGTCAGTTAAGCCTAATTAGTACCTTGGTCAATACTCCCCATCTCCCAAGGAATTTTTAATTCTTTTTTATTCACCCAAGACTCCTTTCTTCCCCATGTGAATTTTTAATTCACATTTATCCTTCCAAGGCTTACCTTATCCCCATGTAACTTATAGAATATTTGACTTGTCACATCACTCATATGTGGAAAATTCCCACATTTTTGGAAACCCTCTCTTATCCACTAGATTCTCCCAAGCATGTGAATTTTTAATTCACATTTATTTCTCCAACTACTTTCTCATTCCCCATGCAGATTTTTGAGGAATTCTAAAATTCCTCAAATGTCACTTTCACTCTCACTTGGGGGCAAGAAGTTCCTTTTTGAGGAAATCTTCTCATCCACCAAGGTACTTGCAAGGTACTTGTCCTTTCTCCATATCACTTTTCCTTATTCCACCTCACTTACACATCATCACATCCTAGGCCACTTCATCTTGACCTTGGTGGCTTTATCTCAATCGTTGAATTCTCTAGAGAATCAAATTCTTCTATAAATACCCCCCTCTTCTAATGCATTTTAGAACACTTAGCCATTTTCACCCTTATGGTACCAAATTGATCACTCAACTTTCAAGCATTTTCACTCATCTAGCCAAACCAATTAGCCATAAGCATTAGCAATCTATCACATAGTTCATCTTGCATCTAGCCATCTTCATAGTCCTCCAAGGAGCACACAAGCATTCAAACATCAAGGGCCAACCAAGGGATTGCAACACAAAGAAGGTATAATCAATTGTGTCTTCATTTTATTTTCATCTTTTTTCTTTGTGTTATCATTCCTTAGGCTAATATTTGAAGTGTTCCTTCTGTTTTTATTTATTGCATAATAGTTATTTTGCACTTTTAGGATAGGATAAACACTAGGCTTTACATTTCTGGCATGCTCGATGGGACCCACAAATGAGTTCGTTCATTTCATGTTTGTTGATGTATAGTTTGTTTGCAAGTTCAGGTCACAGATTGGTGAACTTGCCCTGTAGAGGGGCAGACCTTCCCTCTTGTTTGCTGCAGAGGGGCAGACCTACCCTCCATTTTACCATAGAGGGGTAGACCTACCCTGGTTTTAACACTGTTTTCTAAAATTTTACTGCAAAGGGGCAGACTTGCCCTGGTTTTCACTCTATTTTCTGACATTTGATTGCAGAGGGGCGAACCTGCCATGGTTTTAACACTATTTTCTAACATTTGACTACAGAGGGGTGAACCAGCCCTAATTTTAACACTATTAGTTTTAACAATATTTTCTGACATTTGATTGGAAAGGGGCGAATCTGCCTTGGTTTTAACACTGTTTTCTGGCATTTGACTGCAAAGGGGTGAACCTTCCCTAGTTTTCACTCTGTTTTCTGACATTTGACTGCAGAAGGGCAGACCTGCCTTGGTTTTCACTCTATTTTTTGATATTTGACTGTAGAGGGGCATACCTGCCCTAGTTTTAACATTGTTTTCTAACATTTGATTGCAAAGGGGTGAACCTGCCCTAGTTTTCACTCTTTTTTCTGACATTTGACTATAGAGGGGCAGACTTGCCCTGGTTTTCACTCTATTTTCTGACATTTGACTACAAAGGAGTGGACTTGCCCTAGTTTTAACACTGTTTTCTAACATTTGACTGCAGAGGGGCGGACCTGCCCTGGTTTTGACTCTATTTTGTGACATTTTATCACAGAGGGGCGGACATGCCCTAGTTTTCACTTTGTTTCTGATAGTTTGTTGCAAAAGAATAGACCTGCCCTAGTTTTGACTCTGTTTTCTGACAGTTTACCACAAAGGGGTGAACCTGCCCTAAACAAAACATTCTAGAAAGTAAAAATAGTCATTTTAGCTTCATTTTGTCTCATTTTTTTTGTTTTTTTTAGGTTCTAACCCCCTAACCTTATTTTTTTGTGGGTATTAGAATGGAGATTAAAACAACTAACACTTGCTTGCAAGGCCATCCATTTGTTCAAGTTTTAAAAGCTTTCCTTGTTTTTTTCATCTAGGCACATAGTCTAATTAGGGGGGAAGTGAAATTTACTATTTTTTGTGTCTATTTTTGTGTCACCCAAGGGGGCATTAGTTTGTTTTCACTTTCCCCTTGCACTTCGTGTGAGCCTGGGGAGTAGCTAAAAATGATTAGTGCCTTCTTTTTAGAGGGACATGCTTGGGGATTTCATCACCCTAAGGGATGATCTCAACCATGTGTACCAGCAGGGTATAGAAAGGGGGGAGATCCAAAGTTGTACCCCAATCCAGTCATGTCATGTCTGGAAGAGCGTCGAAGCTAGGGTGATTCCTAGATAGACGTGAAGGGTTGGTCTGAGCCCTTCAGTATCTCGTTGGGGTTCCCGACTCACGCTTGTGACGGGATGGTGTTCATAGTTTGGGCCTCACATACCGAGAGTATATCAAGGACTCCCTAGAAACCTTGTGCATCCTAGATTAAGACCTTTGTTGGCCATACCCTTAACACTAATTATAGGATTGTGCTTGTTTGAAGTGTCTTCTTGTAAGAAACCAATAAAATTTTTGACAAGTCGGCCTCATTGTTGTCATTTTAAGTCCTTACCATAGTTGTTTCCATCCTAACCAAGTCCATTTTTTTCATAGAGGGGCAGACCTGCCCTGACCTGCTCTGTAGTGGGGCGGACCTGCCCTGACTTGCTCTACAGTGGGATAGACCTGCCCTGACCTACTCTATAGAGGGGCGAACCTGCCCTGCAAAGGGGTGAACTTTCCCCCCTTAATGGTCAATTTCTATCCATTTAACCATTCCAAGCCTCCATTTAACCATTCCAAGCCTTTGCTTGATCATTCCAAGTATCTGTTCACCCATTTAGTTAATTTGTCTCCTCATTTCGAGAGTCGTTCATCCATTCTTAACAATCATTTACTCATTCCGAGTAGTTGTTCATCCAATCCAATCAATCGTTTACCAATTTCAAGTAATCGTTCATCCATTTCAGACTTTCATCTCCTTGTTCCAAGAGTTTGTCTCCCCTTTCAATCAATCATTTACTCATTCTGAGTATTTATCCATCCACTTCGATCATTCGTTTCCTCATTCCAATCATCTTCTTGCTTGATCTGATCATCTATCTCCCCATTTTGAGAGTCTTTCTACTCGTTCTGAGAGTCTGTTTCCTTGTTTCAAGAGTTTGAAAGTAGAGAGGCGAACCTATCCCACAGAGGGGCGAACCTTCCCTATAGAGGGGCGAACCTGACTTTCATCTGTCACCATTGTTTCCATTCATCAACACTTTTCAAAAAATGTCGTTTCATCAACAAAATCATATAGGTGCATCTTAGAACATCATTAGAGTCCATATCTGTCATCAAATCATCCATCCCAATCACTTAGACTTCATTTTAGGGGTTTGGATTTTTATGTCGAAACTTCTAGAGGCTATAACTTTTGACTCGAGTGTTTGATTGGGTTGAAATTTTACGAGTGGTTGCATTATGATGTGGCATGTGGATTCCCAACTGACCTTGGGTCAATTGGACCCCATTTTGACACATTTTGAACAGCTTTCATCTGACCCTCAAAATCATAATTTAGTTTTTCAATTTTTGAAAAAATCATTTAGAATTAATAACTCAGAATGCATGTCTCAGATTTGGGATGTTAGTTGGAAATTCATCCTATCTTAGTATTGGGTATTTTTTGGAAAAAAATGGGACTCTCAAAGGTATGTCTGTGAAGTTTCCTAAAATGACAAAATTTGACAATTTTTAAAAACTGCCAAATCTGGTAAAAATCTGATTGTCAACACCTTGTGTCGTCTAGTTAAAACCCCTAAACTTGGTTTAGAATCAGTCCTATCATGTCCTTTGATCCAATCCTAATCTGAGCTTTGGTCCATCAACATTTTTCGTAAGATCATTCATCTACCATCCGAATCACATACCTGTACATCATCTTAGAGCATCTCTGGGTAGGTATCCATCATCGTTTTCCCCATCCAAATCCTCTGAACTTCGTTTGAATTTATTATCCAAATTGACCTAGGTTTCTAAATTGATCATCATCCTCAACATCTACTTAGGATTGTCATCCGTCCTGAGTTAATCATCATCATCGACCGAATCAATCCACTTTTAATCTCAAGGTGGATTCAATATCGCAATCATCCATTTATCCTTTAATCCGATCAATCAATATCCTAAGTCACCTAGGGTAATCTATAAATGGGGTTTACAGTCCCTTTTGTCATCCTATCTGATCCATCATTTGATCCTATTGATTGTTTCATTAATCGATCTTATCTGATCTAATCCAACCACATCCCTATCCAATCATTTTCGACCCAATAAATTTGCTTCCATCTCAAAGTAGATTCGATGTCGTATTCATCCTTTGATAATAAAATCCAATCATCAAAATCAATCCCATTGCATCATCCAATCATCCTAATCTAATTTTTTTAGTCCAATCCCTATCAGAGCTTGACTTAAATCCCAATTTGAGTTTTAGTTTGTTTTATCCTTTCATCACCATGAATCCTTATCCTCCATCAATAGTAGTCAAGGGAAACCCTAATTACGTCAATGACAACAATGAAATTCTTTTCGATCAAGAGGAATACGACATAGATCCCCTTGATGCTACCATCGCTAGTAAGCTTTCTCCACCCACTTTCCACAATCCAATTACTCCTCTGAGCTATCTCATTACGTCTTCATCCATGCCTAATCATGCTCCTTATGTTACCTTTGAAAATGGATCTCCAGTATCTTCCCCGTCCACATATTCATCATGTCCTTCATCTACATCATCCTCTTATCCAACACCCACATCCTCTTATCCTAATCTACCATCCCAATACTCTTATTACAATCCCCCATCCATGTCCCCCTATCCTAATCCTCTTTCCCAGTCTTCCCATCCTAATCCAACATCCACACCTTTTTATCTTAATACTACACCCCCATCAACCTATCCTAATCGAACATTTGCATCTTCCTATCATAAGCCAACATCCATGTCTCCCTATATCAATCTTCCCATCCTAATCCTCCATCCCAATACCCTTACTACAATCACCAGTCGTATCCTCTTGTCCTAATCCACAGTCCATGTCCCCATATCCTAATTCACCACTCCAATAGCCCTACCTTAACCCTTCATCCAATCCTAATCCTCCATCTAATCCCAATCCTTCACCAATCCCTAATCCTTCATCTATGCCCATCACCCCAGCCAAGCCTAGAGTCTAGAAGTTCTCCAAGGACCTATGACAAAGAAAACATCCCTAACTCCACAGCTTGACGTCGTGGGACCATGCAATCCCAATCCATCATCCACGGTTGCTAGTGATGAGACCCTTCTCAATCCCACACCTATCATTGATGTCACCGCCCCCAACACCACTCAAATAGTTGAAATCCCCACATCCACTAAATCCATTGAACCTCTGTCTCCTACTCCAAGAACCGTTGACCCCCAAAGATAACCAAATCCAATCCACTCCTACCCCAAAAATCCACCCAATCCAATGAAGACACCCAAATCTAATCCACTCCTCCTCCTAGTATCACTAAAATCCATTCCCATGAACTTCATGAATCCTCCATCCTTCCATCTCCCCCACTTGAGGAGTCCCTTCAATACTCCATCATCATACTTCCTGCACACGATGAGCCATGCCAAGAGCTTGATCCAAAGAAAATCACCATTTCCCCTTCTCTACATCAAGATCCTATCGTCCCAACTAGTCCCACTCAAGATCATAATCCCCCATCCATTCTATCCCATGATCCCCTTGACACTCAAGATTCCACAACTCCATCTCATGAGCCCTTATCTCCATCTCTATTGCATGAGCCCTTATTACCTGTTGCCACAAATCTAGATCCTATCATATCACCTAATCCCTCTCTTGATACCACCCATCCAGATGTTGCTACCCCATCATCTCCATCTCATGATCCTCCATCGTTGCCTAACCCTACTATCCCCTCACCACTTTTATATCCCCTTGGTACTCTTACATTCTTCCATGGTGGTCTCTTACTTGAGGAAAAAACAAAGCATATATACCACCCATCATCCTCCGCCTAATAATAGACTTGCATCATGTTTCGAGAATAATAAAAAATCCTGTCATGGATTGAATGCTTAAGAACATGAAATATCAAGGAAAAGATTTAGGCCTTCATGAGCAAGGTATTTTAGAGCCCATCCGGGTCAAAGAACAAATATGTATGCAAATTCTTGGACATATTTCTCAAGACTCAAAATCTAAAGATGTTGGTACAACCTCTAGATGTCCTCAACGATTCTCTTCCGAAAGAAATATAGGCTCTTCCCATTGCTCCACCAGATCATATGTTTCCATCCCTCCTCCTCCATCGTATCACCTCAAAACAACCATCCATATTCCTCCTTCATCTGCTCCATCCATTTTGGATCCATACATCCCTCCATCCACCATCTCCCATCCTTCATCTACTCCATCCATCTTGGGTCCATATGTCCCTCCACCCACTACATCTGTTTTGGGCCCTTATATCCAAAAATCACCTCCTCCATCTCGTCCTATTCATCCTTTCATCCATTCATCACCTATCCATTCCATCCATCATAAACATCCCACTTGCATGTCCCCTAATTAGGATCAACAAAGGCACGTACCTACACATCCTTTATCTACACATAATCCCCATAATCTTACCTCCATCGCTCCACATCATCCATCTCCTAGCACTCATCCCATTTCTATTAAAATCACTTTGGATGCTAAAGTAAAAATGCATAAATCTAAACATCCACATGAATCAAAAGCTTCTCATGTCCCCTCTAAAAGACATGGTGATAAAAAGAAAAATCAAATCCATAATCGAAATCAAATCCATAGGCCACAAAGGCCCACCACAGCAAAAATCAAAACCATGTGGATCCCAAAGAAAAAAGATGCCATGCCTTCAAATGAAGCATCCATAACAACATCCAAAGTTTCTAATCCGAAAGCCAATCATACACATCCGCCATCTCCTAAATTTGTTTTGGGTCCTTATGTCCCAAAATTCACTATCCCATCTCCTCCATTATCCCACATTCTCCAATCCATTAATCCTCCTATCCTTTTTCACATACACACCATATGTGCCAATGTTAGTCCTAAACTAACCACCCCATCACACACCTACCCCATCATTCTATCCATACCCTTTTCAACATCCCATCCATTATCGCACATATTTTCCCTATCAAATCCCTCTAATTCATCCTCTTGCATAATCCAATTATCCTAATAAAGTTGTACCAACATCCAACAGTCGCTTCACACATGGACTCTTAATACCTCATATGGAACTTGATGCTTGAGTCC
>VDFB02387350.1:0-27609 GCA_007258455.2 Sequoia sempervirens
TGTTCCTAAAAACGAAAAATTCTTCAAATGGAAAAAAATTCCAAACATGGAAAGTTTCTAGAAAAATAATGATTTTTTTTTAAAGGGCCAAAATTTTATTCAAAGTTTAATTTGGATATTTTATGGATGGGATTTTTTATGTGAGCTACTAATGATGATATTTATTTTTGAAGATTAAATAAATTAAGAGGGTACTTTCTTATGGATTTGTGTTGGGAGGAAAATATGGAAAGATTATAAATAAATATTAAATGTGGGACCCACCTAAAATTCATGCCACGAGTTATGTGCCAACTAGAGAGGACTTCTGGAAGATTCTTGTAGTATGTGGGGCTATTTTTATCATCCAATAAGATTTTTTTTTTGAAGTCAAGGTGGCAGATAGTTGTTTTCTCATTGCTCCAGATTTCTAATTGTTGTTATCTAATTGGCTGATGATGTAACTGCATGCCAAAGCCCTAGTGTAACTGTTGGATGTTTCTAGATGAGTAATCAATGCCATTGGATTGATTTAATTTTGGCCATTAAAATTATAATGCAAATTCCATAAAAGGCTAGTGCCTTCTCATTTGTAAAAGGAGAGACTAAGTTAGGTTTTTAGGATTAGAAGTTGTAGAAATCCAAAATTGGCTAAGTTAGGAAAAGTCATTAGTTGTAGGAGAGGAAAGAGACTTGAAATTGTTATGTAAATGTTGTAGAAGTAATGCAATTGATTTTTTGACTTGGAAAGCTTTTTATTTATCTTCAATAGTTTAAAGATTTCATGTTCTCAATTCTCAAATGTTAGATGCTAGATTTAAGTTCTTTTGCAATAATGGTGAAATGTTAATGATGTTGATCAATCTCTAGTCCATACTTTTAGCAATTTTCTGATTGTAGGTTGCTATGTAAAGTTGGTTTGGGTCTTGTTTTGTGCTAAGTTCAACTATGAATGCTTGTTTACATTGTACTAGTTATTGGGTATGCAGATGCATATTCATAGTCTAAAAATCTTTCAATTTCCTTAGAAGATTGCACCATCTCTGTGGAGTTGTAGGCACATCCTTGATCAAGCAGAGATTGGTTTTATTAGGGATCTATCCATTTGTAGCATTCATCATTGTTGTGATCGATCTTAGGATTTAGAATAGGATCTTTCTCTCTAAAACCCTTTTATCTTTTTATATTTCTTTTAACATCTGGGTTAGTTTCAGGATTGAAAGCATCACCATATTATTGCATCTTATGAAAAAATACTTCCAACATTGTTCATTTGTAAGGCCCCTTGTGATTACTAGCATTTTCACATTATCTCTGAGTTGTTTCACTACATTTGTCAAAACCTGACATTAGAGACCTTGGGGTTATCTTGACACTTGTGATAGAGATTTACCTTTCAAGAGATAAATTACTTGTAACCTATTTGAGGTTGTTGCTATGTAGAAGCACATCAAGCAGGGTCCCACCTAAAGGGGACTCATTCACCCTAGAATGATGCGTGAGTTAACCTTAAAGGCTGAGGTGGTTTTAGGATTTTAGGTATTTTAAATGCTTTTTGTTAGAATTTCATCCTCAAAAATACACACAAATAAAAGGCTTGTGCATGCAAAATGGGGCCAATTAAAGAATAATAACTCCCAATTATTAATAATAATCCTAGAAAAGTGTGAGAGTGTGTTAAACAACACTTTACAACACTCTAAAATAAGGAAAGATTAATGTTGAAAATAGGTTATTTAGGTGTAATTACTTAACAAGACCTTAGAAAAGTGTGAAAGTGTGTTACAACACTTCACAACACTTAAATAAGGTACCATTTATGATCATTAGTTCACAAGGGCCCAAGAACTAATGTGAATGTGTCAACCACATTACAACACTAAATCAAGGAACATGTAAGCCTAAATCTACAAGGAGGGCCCAAACAATTGTGAAAATGTCCCAACGACATTTTTCGACACTATAATTGTGTATCATCCACCTTGTGCATGTTATTTTGTGCCTATGTTGGTTTTCCATAGGATCTTGATCTTGGAGGTTTGTGCAACCCTCTTGGTTGTTGTCATCCTATCTTACTAGCATTGGTGCATTTGGACCCCTCTTGATGTGATTATGTTTACTTTAGTGTGAGTTTGAAGCAAGATCCTCCTCTCACTAAAGTGGGGGTTAAATGTAATGTAGAAAAATGTATCCCTTTCTATTTTCAATTTATTTGGGAATAAGTTAATGTTAAAATGAACTTAAAGTCACCTTGATCTGGTTTTGTAATTTGTTTTTACATTCACGTGGAGTTTAGAGGGACATACAGCTAAATTGACCTAACTTTTCCTTAATTTAGTGTTGTAAAGTGTATTTATTTACAATTTCACATTATATTTAGGAGGCTTGTAAACTAAGTGGACCTAATATAGCGTTGTAATTTTTTTTTCACATTCACATTAGATTTAGGGTCCCTTTTAAGCTAAATAAACCCAATTTTGTCTTAATTTCATGTTGTAAAGTGTATTTATTTATACTTTCAAATTGGGTTTTGGGCCCTATTGCATTTATGACCTTTACATCATCATTAATAAGCCTGTAATACCCTATATTATGCATCTTGAGGCTTATTTCAACTAAAATCCTGACATAGACATCAAATAAACTTCATTTTCATACTCCTCGACATTTTCACTATCAAAAAAGATCTTGTGGGACCCATATTCCACATGTGCAATATGAGTCCCACACATATGGGACCTATATGTGACTTGTGGTGTATGAGTTCCATTTGCCCCCTTTTTAGTGTTTTGAGCAAGAAATCAGGGTGTTAAGTTCAAATTTCATGAATGTTAGCCTCTAGGATCTAATAAACAGTATGTTGGGTGTATTTCCTATATAAAAAAGGTTTCAAATCATCATTTCACTAAGCCTTCATGATATCAATTCAAGATATTAAGAGTTAAGTGTTCCAAGACCTCACAAGAGCATCAAGAGAGTTTACAAGAGCAATTCTAAGGCATTCAAGAACGGATTTCTTCATCAATTGTTGCAGCAATTTAAGATCCATTTACAAGCATTGTTTCATATGAAAGTTCAAGATCTAGATCTGCATTCTTCATGGCCACTTCATGTTAGAATTCAAATTTACAATCACATCATTTAAAGGTATCATTGCTCATGTTTCATGTTCCATGTTTCATGTTTCATATCCTTATTTCATTATCTCATCATTTGTTTTAATTACCTAAATGGGGTTTGACCTAGGCAAACCCCTATTTACTAACAAATCAACAAGTTTTCTCTCTCTACATGTGTAATTGGAGATCTAGGTGTCTTGAGGATTAAAGATCCTTTGAAGACTAGGTTGCAAGGTTGAAGGTCATCAAGTTGTCACAAGGTTGTTATCTTCTAAAAGTCTTCTGGGAGGTCAAAATAAAAGTTTAGGATCTAGATATAAAGTGTGATGAAAGAGTAGAATGGGAAGTACAATGGGGTCTTAACCCTCTAAAAATGCAAGGTGGGACTAATCGTCACTTGTGGCATATGAGTCCCGATTATAGAAAATTTTAAGATTTTGGAAGATCACCTTGCATTAGCACTATAAAGAAACCTATTCGGCAGAGCACTTGGTATGGTAAACATCGGATAGGTGTATAGGTCTAGTGTGCCCTAAATTTAGTGTTTTTTAGCAATTCAAAGTTGTTTCAAGGTCTTCACAACTTTCCAGTTACTGCGTTTGGTTTCTAAGGTCATTTAGTGAAGTTTTTATATATTTAAGTTCATATTTAGGTCTTGCATTTCATTAGTCTTTTTCCAAGCCCTAGCTTGATTTAGTGAACTCCCTCTTTGTCATTTTATCATACCCTAGGACACTTTATTTTGGTCTACTTGCACATTCAACAGAGATATATAGGGTTTTGAGTGTAAATAAGTGTGAAATAGGAACCACTTATATTACATTCTCAAAGGTGTGCAATTATTTCAATTGTTTCAGATGGTATAAGGTATCTAGGGTTGAGGTGTAGGATTTAGGGTATTCAGTTTACAATTAAGGGTATTAGGTTAGAGTTTAGGGTTTATGATTGAGGATAAATGGTTTATATGTGATGGTATTTGTGTCTTTGTCTCTCTCTCAATCATTCCCTTTCCTTCTCTCTTTCCCCTTTTCTCTTCTATCTCTCTCTCTTCTTTACCAATTTGTTAAGAGTTGAAAAATCTCAATAAATGTTATTTGGCACTCATCAAATTTGGAAAACGCCAAATAGACTGCACTAAAAATAGTAAAAAGACACATCATTCACATTTGGTGCTCACCAAATTTAGTTTTGAATGACCAAGCCTTGAGCTCGGTCATACAAATGAATTAGCAAGGCCAAATTCTCATGTAATGCATAAAAATGAAAGTGGAATATTTTTGTCACATATTTTGCATATGCCCCTTAATATTCATGAGCTATTTTTAAAGGTTGAACAATATATTTTAGTGCTACTTTTTATTTATTTATGTCATGCAATAAAATTGGTAGTATCTAAAATTTTGAAGTCACACAGCTACTTTGTAAATTTATTCATCTTCAATATCACTTCCTAGGCTTAAAAAATGTTAGTATTATCCTCCCTCTGAAAAATGGATTTTCTCAAGAACTCTTTTTCATTACCCTATCCATTTTCAAATTGACCCTAATAATTTCTATAAAGAACCATTTACTCATGGCATGTTGGGTTTCCATAGTCTCTTGTATAGTGTCTAAAATGTTAAAAATATTTTAATGGGATGTGGAATTCTCAACTAACACTAAAAATCCTCTAAGGATGCTTGAGGAAGGCTTTAGTATTCGAGGTAACCTCTACTATATGTTTAGGAGTGAATGGAAAAATCTTGGTCACACTCTCATTTTCATTTAAGGTTTCTTCTTGATCAACTTGAGAATCACCATTCATGTGTATTTATTCATCAGGATTGAAATCCTTAGATAGAAAAATGGTATTATTTCTCATAACCATTTTACTAAGTTTTAGCTCATAAACTACACCCTTATCTTTATATTATTCCCTTTAGGATTTGTATACTCATTAATATTTTTAAAATCAAGATCATCTAAAGATGTGTACTATCATAAGGAGTGTTATTTCTAGAGGAAATCCCACAATCCTACTATTCCTCACACTCATCATATAAATTATTCCAAGGATGTGATAAAACATAAGATGGAGTATTTGAAAGCTATGCATCCCTAAATCTATCTCCTTTCATATTTTCTCGCTAGTGTTAGGGCTTTTGAGAGTGTGCATTTGGTATTTCATAAAGATCACTATTAGGATAATTACCTTGGTATTTGTGACCATGTTTAGAGCCTTCCCTTAATCCTTAATCAAGTTTTCCAATGAGGTAAGGAGGTAGAATGAGAAAGAAACATTCATCTTGTGCCTACAATGATTGAATAGAGGAAAGTGGTAACAATACATTGATTCAAACCTACCTTCTAAGGAAACATATCTCATGATACATTTGATGACATCAACCCATGTAGGTTTCAATGAGTTCCTTTCATAGCCTAATTGAAATGTAATCAAGTTTTCCTTCTCTCCCTACTTAAAAAAAAGAAGATATTTTTCCACTCTTATTTATTTGAATACCTTGAATCCACCAAAAAAGATAATAGTTGTGTGCACCACTAACTCTTTAGTGATAATGTATTCCATACCAAAAATACAGACTCTTCTATCCTTCCAACCTCTAGAAACAACTCTCGTAATAACTGAATCATAATGTTTGAGGCTTTTTAGCTTTGGGGTTAAGCCAACTTTTGTTAGAATCTCTTAGACTTGCTTGTTCTTGTGGGTCCCATTATAGTGAGATGGATCTAGTCTACTTTTTTTTACCCCCATTATGAACTCCTTGTTATTGGTAAGGAAACCCTAGTTTGAGACACTAAGAGCACTATTAAATAAGAAAAATAAAATGTTTCCAAATTAAATGGACCTTTCCTAAATCATCATTAATGGGTGTTGTATTTCCCCCTCTTGAGGTAATCATTAATAATTAGTTCCTTAAAGTGATTAACCATCATTAACTAGTACACTCTACATGTGTGTGAATAGAGCTTTGAAATCATCCCATTTACTCAACCCAAGATTGGCCAATCCCTAGTTAGTAAAAATTTGGAACTCCTATTTCTTTCCCACAACACATAATTAAATTGGACCTCTTCAAATTTAATACAAATGAAGGTGGCATCAGAAATTAAAAAAAATTGTGGTCTAGTTAGGAGGATGAGGGCCTTGAAGACATCAAATAACAACGTTATGAGAATCACCTTGAATAATTAATTTCTTAACCCACTTTTGGGAGGCCATTTGAATAGCATTAAAGGAGGCTATAACTTCAATAAATTGATTGATTTGGATACGTAGGTGGAATGCAAAGTAAGATATGATAAGTCCATTCTAATCTCCTAAATTACCTTTGGAGGCCCATGGAAGTTCACTTTTCAAAAATCCTTTGACAAAAGGGTCCATGCCACATCAATTCTAGACTTTAACATATTCTTGAAGGAAGTAGAGATGTTTAATTAAAGGTTCTAATTTTTATAAATTTCTAACTTTGAGATGGAGACATTAATTTAGATTAAATTAGAAAAAATTATTTCATCTGTTCAAAAAAATCCCTTGTAGATACAACAATTTTGTCCACCACACTTCTTGAATATGCTTTCTTATCCTAAAAAACACCAATTATTTCTCTTTCTACAAACCCCAAGCAACATGGTGAAGAGAAAGGGACCTTGAAAATATCAAATAAAGGGTTGAGAGAGGAGGAGATCCACTTTTCAACCAAGAATTAAATGGAGTTATGGAAAATCCAACTAGCATTCTATAGGAAAAGAATGCATTTTCAAACCAAAAATGAGAAGAGACAATCCAATAATAAGTGAAATACACTTTATTCATCCCTTCCACAAAGAAATCATATAGTAGGAAGCACAAACCCACTTTTTATGAGGTTAGCATGAGTGAGAATTTTATTATATGCTAAGATCCATAAGAAGATATTAATTTTAGGGATTAACCAAGAGGACCAAATCTTATCCCAAAAGGGATAGAGAAATACCCTGGACATAAATAAATAAATTGAATGGAAATTGATTAAAAACTAGAGGAAGAACACCCAACTAATCCATCCCTTCTATGAATAATTGAGATCTGTGTGTAGCAAAGAAGAGATTGTCGCCCATCAAATTGACCCATTAGGTGAAAATGATGAAGCAAAGAGACTAATGGATTCTAACATTTAACCCCTCTAAAATCATAAAAATAATCATCCACCTTGACCCAAAATATCTTCAAACAAAGGTAAATTAAGGGTTTAAATTCCCAATCACAACTACTCAAAGGAGTGTTAAAAAGCTACCTTTCTTCCAAAAACCTAATAGTGGACCCATCACCATGCCTCCATTTAACTCTCTTGTTTAATATAAATATGTTATCAATTATTCTTTTCCAAAGACAAGAATCAAGGGACAAATAGTTGTTATTTAAGTAATATCATGTTTTCCCATGGTGAAGCAATTATTTTATCCTATTTTTATCCATACATTCCTTCCACTTAAATATCAATATCCAAGTTATTTTATAATTCAAGGAAAGGATAAAATCTTTAATTTTCATTAATCACAAGCTTCTAATTTTTTTTGGGTTTATAAACCCTATCCCATGCCACCAAAAAAAAGTATATTATATATGGTAGCTTTGATTAACTAAAATTTGTATGTGTGCCTCAACAATGTCCCTTTCCACCCAATTAATTTAATTTGAAATATTTCCAATAGATCACTCCAAGAGGAATCAAGGACTTTACATAAAAATGGGGAAAACCTAAATATTAAGATGGGAGAACTTCCTCTTGACATTTCAAAATACCAGCAAATTTTATTTTTGAAATAGTCAATGTATTTTGGAAGAAGATATTAATTTTTTGGAGGTCGATCATTTGGTTGAATGATATTTCATAGTTCAAGAAGAATTCTTTTAGTTCTTTTTCTACCCTAACTAAAGCTCCACGAGTTATCATGATGCCATCTATAAAAAAATTGTTTGGACAATGACGACTAGAAGAAGTAGGTCTTATATTTTTCAATCTACCATGAATGTTTTACTTTTGGATATTTATTCATAGAGCTTTAGCCATTATGGTGAATAATAATGTGGAGTTAGGATTTCCCTACCTTAAACCTCTTTGGCTATTGAGAAAACCTAATGAAGAACTATTAATCAACAAGAACTTGAGGGCTCAAATCATCTCAAAAATAGTATTTATGATTTTAATCTAAAGCCAAATCTCATCACAACCTTCCAAAAAAATTGATAATTAAATATGTCATAGGCCTTAATGAAATCCAATTTGATAAGAAACCCTTCCTTTTCATTAATGGACAACCAGTGGAGAAAGTCATGAATATAGATGATAAAATCCAATATTTGTCTTCCTTGAACAAACCTACTCTACTACATAGAGATCGATTTATCAAGAAGTATATCTAATATGGTTGTCAAAAGTTATTGTAAATAAAATTACAAAGACTAATTGGTCTAAAATCACCAAAATAATTCTCACTTTATTTTTTGGAATATTGATGTCTATGAAATTAGATTTCAGCTCTTTTAACACCCTTCTACTTCCAAGAAAATACTTGGTGGTAGCTATGAAATCCTTAGAGATAGCCTACTAGTAGGTTTGGAAGAAATATGTAGAAAGCTATCAAGCCTAGGAGCTTTAAATTTCCTTCAAAACAAAACATGTTTCCTTTCTAATCTCCTCATCCATTAGAAGTTTGTTCAGATTTTTGTTTTTTTCTTCATTTAGTAGATTTCAAATCCTTCTATAGGATGACCAATATAATATCCAAGTTTATGGATCAACATTTAGAGAGAAATTCCAAGAAAAATTTAGTAGCTTTACATCAGATTTCAGTATTTGTAGTGAATAGAGAATCTTCTACCTTGTTCTCCTTCATCATGTTTGTTGATTTTTTTATGGGGGTTATATGGAAGAACTTGGTATTACAATCTTCTTCTTTTAGCCAAATAACCTTAGGTTGTTATCTCTAAAATTTATCATACTTTTATATGATAGAGTGTATTTTAAATAAAATACCCTTTTTAGAAATTGAGAGGGAAAGATCCACACCTCTCTCCCCTTGAATAGAGTCCAATTTCATTTTAATTTCCTTCTTTTGAAAATGTGACCAAAGGAATTCTTGTTCCATTTCTAGATGTTTATCATGACATTATTAAGGTTTCTAGTTATTTAGTACATAGCTAAACCTTCCACATTATTGCAACTCCATTAAAAAATTGTATCCTTTTGATATAGATGTCACAACCAAATCTTTTCAAATGTAAAATAAAAACATTTCTTCTTATCTAGGTGGTTATCATAGAAAACAATAGGAGAGTGGTGAGAGTCTACTCTCATAAGAGTAGACAAAGAACATCAATACATAGTTATCCACTCAAGAGAAATCAAGGTTTGATCTAATCTTACTTAAATTAGGGAAGATCTCATAGATTTGTTCAAGCAAGAAAATTTAGCTCCCTACAAATATAAATCTACAATAGCAAGGTCATAAATAATGTCCACCAAACTAGTTCACTAGTAGGTCATATTCACAAGTTAATTTTACTTAAGTCCTAGGAATATTTCTAGAAGTCATAGTTGTCATTTAGATCGTATCTTGTCTGATTTCAATTACTTCTTGTGGCCTAGGCCATTTAATATTTGCAATAGTTAGTTGTATCACAACATAGGATTAAGAATTATGTCAACATCTTCTTTAATCCTATCATCCACCTTGACTACATAATCAAGTTCATTATACGCTTTGTAATATACCTCTAGCATATTTCATAGATCTTAATATCGAGCAAGCTCATTTCTTGTATATTCTCTTGTGGAAAGTTTTCATTATTTTTTCTTAGGTGATAATAAAATCTTCATCTCCTACATAGTATCAGAGTCATGGCCATGCAAAACCCTTCTCAGATCTAAGGGTAGAGCTATTGCTAGATGAGAGATCTTTGTGGTTTTTAGTAAAGTTGAGTATGTTCTTCTCTTGCACTATATCATGACTTGAAGAATTAGAAAAACTTGGAAAAAACACCAGATTTGAGGTTTTCCTCTTTATGGATTCTATTGCAAGTTTATTTTGGCATATGTTGGAGGTAATCTAAGCTTACCATTTACTCCAAGGAATCATAGAAAGTTAGGATTAGCTCTCGTTTTGTCAAAATTCAACATATTTGCAAGATCTATAAGGGTTTCAAGTTGGGAGGTGGTTTCCATATCTAAGAGGTAGTTGATATTTTAAAGTATTTAGGACCAAAAAAAACCCTACCATTACATTTAGAAGTCCCATAAACCCTAATAATTCCTATCAAATTATCAAAATTTGACACAATCAGCCCAAGGCATCAAAGGTGTTCATACCCAATCACCATTATTTTGTACTACATAGATCCATAAAATTTGTAAAGTTTGTAGGTGTTAGCAACAACCAAAAAGCCGCATGGAATCATCTATGGCATCAACACATTTTGTTGGCATATTAATTTGACATCACCTTTGCGTAGGACTAGTGTAAGTGGTACGAAGTCAGTAGACAAGTATAGAGCTCGGCGATTTAAAAAAAAATGGATTCTTTTAATTAAGATTTTTTTAATTTTTTGCTAAAGCCCTTGGTCTTTGTTGGCTTACTTTTGAATTTGACCAAATTTTAACTTTCCTAACTCGCCCAATCCTATTAGTTGTCATTTCCAAACATCATAAACACATTTCCAAGCCCATTCAAATTAGTTCTTGGTATACCTTGAGCAGTTCAACCTGCCAAATCACAAATAATAATAATAATAATAATAATAATAATAATAATAATAATAATAATAATTTTGAAAATCCATAATAGTTGATGCAAAATCCTTTGGTAGGGTTGATCCTACTTCATTTTTCCTGATGTGACCAATTTTCATGTAGAAATTCCTTGTCATTTGTGAGATTTTAAAATTTCATGTTTCCCACAAGTAGTTTACATAAAATGTCAATATTTGAGTTTTGGATAACTTGGAGAAAAAATAAAGATGGGTTATGCTTTGGGTTCGTTACACATCATCTAATAAAATTTTCATGGAAAAATAAGCTTTCATTTAGGAAATATAAAATTTGACATCTTTGAGCTCAGACTTACAAAATTGCAAAGTTTGATTTTTGACTCCAAATTTCCTTCAAAAATCATTTTGGATTTCAAGAAAAATAAAAATGGTTTTCAAAATTTAATAAGGTTTAAAATTTCTTGTTGGAACCAAGCAACATTGTGACAATGTTTTCAGAGCCAATAACGTTTTCAACACCATTAACTTTCCCAACAGCCTCTTCAAAACAAAAGAAAAAATAACGGAATAAAATAGGCGCGTTGAAATTGCATGAGGTTTCAAAACTCCCATTGGTTCCCACAAAAGTTGTATAAACTATTTAATAAGCTGATATGTTATCCTGTGTAAAAGAGGGTGGTTGACAAATTCTTAAGTAGTAGTGATATTTTTGGATGGCTTCGCAACCATTGACGACACCCAATGGAGTTATGTGAACCATTAGACAGCTCGCCATGCAAAAGGATTTGTGATTTTATGAAAAATCTGCATGAGGAAATGAAACTATAAATAAGGTGCATGAAAAAATGAGCATTTTGATGCAGTGTGCAAATGGAAAATCATGAGAGGGTTCAAACTTGCATGGATCAGGAAAAATTGATATTGTTTCCTATTGTTGCAAAGGTTGAAGAAGAATTATATATGAAATGAAATTGTTAGAAAAGTTTATATTTTTGAGAAGACACATTTAACATTCCACGGAATTTTTTAGAAACCAAGGGCTGAAATCAAGATCTAATATGTTCGTGTCTATGGAAGATGAGGATGTGACTATTCAACGCACAAGTTAGAAAGTTGGGCTTGAAATATAAATTTTAAACCTGTTGCAAACTTTTGTCTAGAAATTCCTATATCATCCTAAAGACAATGGCTTCAAAGATAGATATTTTCCATAAGAACATAATTATTGACTTGGTAAATACCAATTACGATGCATTGTGTATCACAACAATTAAATTTTGAGTTGGATGCGGCTCTTTGGGGCCGAGCAGTGTAGCATAGGGGATGCTCTACTAATGCAGAAACTACATGAATCTACCCTAGTAATGAAAGATGATTTCATTATGGTTCATATGCATCATTCATGCAGTTATTGTCACTTGTTCATCTTGTCAAGAAAATGATCGGCCTATAACCAGTCTGTTAATTTCCATATCTGTGAAAAGATACTTGGGTCCATATCTGTGAAAAGATACTTGGGCCAATTGAAGTGTTGGTCATGGTGGACAATTGTGTATGCAATATCAAGAACTCCCGGTGGAATTTCTTGATGCTATGAGAAAGAGAAAAATCTTGATGGATGGGATTGAAGATAAATGATGATGACATTGGCATATTCTTATCAAAAAAGATAATTTCTATGAAGATTATGTTTTCTCCAGCCTAGCTCTCAATCCTCTTTTTCATCGCTATGCAGCATTGTTTTTTATCTATCTTTAGTTATATTGTCTTATAAATTTATTTTTAGTTTTATTTCTGCCAATAAAGCATGCCTATTGACATGCGTTGGTTTTAGGTTGTCTTTTCTAAGTTGTAGTTTTTTTTTTCCTAAATTTTTTAGCTTGCGTTGCAAGGCTGTGAGTTCTATTTATACCCAGCCTCTTTGTAGTCTTTGTTAAGCTACAATACAAGAATATGTTTGATAGAAAACAAAGCATGTTTAATAAAAAACAAAGCACTTTGTCTTTGTAATTAATTTCATTTTTTATGTTCATTGATATTCATTGCAGTTGTAAGTATTTATTGTGATTCATTTGTTTTCTGTTAAATTATATGAGTTTATCAACTGGCTGTGAGAAATAGGGGGTTCAATTTTGAATCTACAGGGATAGGAGTCCCACAAATAGTAAGAAAAAGCATGTTCTTGTTCCTATTGATATCACAAGTATTCCAAAAAACATTGAGGATAAAGATGAGATTATGGAAAGTGAATTATTTGACACTCACCAGTATTTCCTAAGCTTTTGTCAAGTGTATCATACTAGTATGATACACTCCACAGGGCTAAACATTCATCTATGATGATTCTTTATCATCTCCATAATCCAACAACACCTACTTTTGCAAGTACATGTAATGTATGTGAAAGAGACATTCAAACAAGATAGGGATGTTGTTGTGACACTTGTGTTGATTTTGACATATGTCATAGTTGTTATCACAATGAGAAGTACCTTGGCCATTCTCATAATTTGATAGCTCATCCATCTATAATCAAATACAATGCACAAAATTGAGAAGCTCTACAACAAAGGATCCTCCAGCAAATGAAGATGTTGGACCTTATGGTACATGCCTCTTGGTGTTATTTTTCTCAGTACCAATATTTCCAAATTTTTGAAAAGTAAAGGGACTCTTTTGTCATGACACATAGTAAAATTTGTGCTTTGGATTTTTTGTAGATGGTGTATGAGCTATGCTAGGGTTTTCTTGTGTCTGTGGTCATCCTTGACCCCTCTTGCATCACACCACACCATTGGCACAGGTTTTTTTCTCTTTTCTTGTGTATACAACTACATTTACTATGATTTTCTTATTTTAATATACCTTCAGGACTCTAATTCTTGTTGGTGTTGGTAGTTCGACGACTTTGCTCAATGACTCCTCCTTTGAACAAATGACCTCAAATTTGTTCAAAGTGTTTCATGAGGTAATTCTTTTGACCCCCAACTGATGTGGTTTTACCTTTGCCTGATTTTGATTATACTTGTCAATGACTTGAGAAACATACTCTTGTTGGGTATTTTGTTGGGAGGACTCCCCCCTGAAAGTGGGCTTAAAATGGGTCCACAAGGCTGGTCCCATGGGGTCTCTTGATATGGTCCAAAATTTAACCAATAGTTTTTTCCTTTTCACTTTATAGAGGTCGTCATGTCCAGGCAATCTTGAACCATGGTCCATGGTATGTACGGTCTTCTCTATTGGTTTTCCAGATGTGGACCTGGGACTTTGCCATGTTGGATGACACCAAGTTTCGAGTCTTAGTTTGGATTGAATTTTTAGGTTTTCCTTTGTCTTGTATTCCTTTTCTAAACCATATTGCATCCTCTTTGGGGAAGGTCATTTGTATTGAGCTAGATAGGTTTTTCAAGCTCAATCCCAGAAAAAAATCTATGTTAAAGTGGACCTTTCATAGGATTTGAAGGATTCCATTGATATTCAAATTGGAGCTCTCTGGGATACCCAAAAGGTCACTTTAATTTTTTGATCAAGTGTTATAGATGTCATTCTATAGACCACAAGATTAAGTACTGCCCTTTGGCAGTCCCTCATACTCCTTCGCCGCAAGAGTCTAAGAAGCCCCGTCAGGTGGATAATTTTGTTGCCAAACTTGATGAGAAATGGACTACAGTTACAAACTGTAAAAACAAGTCCAATGGCTTTGGGATGGTTTTGAAAGCCTCTGAGCCAGCTAATTTTTTTTCAAAACCATCGAAGAAAGGGAAAGAGGCCTATGTATAGTTAGACAATATTCCAGCACACCTATGCCTAAGGCTACACCTTAGCCTACTACCGTCATGATAGCACAACTGACTGCATCTCCTCCCATGTCGAGAGCTCAAAGGTGGTCTTGTAACCCTTCTCCGCCTTTGGAAGAAGGAGAATATGTGCAGGAGAAATGAAGATTTTCTTCTCCAAACATTCAAATTGGATCTATTCTGCCAGAATTTTTACAAAATCGCTTCTAATCCACTTTGAATGAGGAACTAGACTCTGATGATATCGAGGAGTTTCACTCATGAATTTCCTCTCATGGAATGTTCAAGGTCTGATAGAACTCTCTAGGAAGTATTTTTTTAGGGATACTTTGAAAAAAATTGCTAGTATTGAAGTGCTTTTCTCCAAGAAGTTAAAATCTCTCATTTTTTTCTTGCATTGGCTTTTTGTTCTATTTGGCTAGCCAGTAAAATGTTTGTATTGATCATGAAGCTGGATGTGGAGGATTTTTCACCCTTTTGTTCCCACGGATGCACACTTGTGTGGTTGACCATGGGTTTGACCCCACACATTAGCTCGTCTAGATTCTCCTTAACATTGATAATCATTCATTTGGGATTATTAATGTGTATGCTTCTAATGATGTTGTGGAACGCTCTCTACCACACTCTCTACTTTGGAATTGAATTGTTGATTCATTTCCAGTTGCTACCTGGCTTTTGTGTGGGGATTTCAATATTGTTGAGATGGCATATGCTAAATATGTTACTCTTCTATTCAAACATGGGTAATTGGCGAATCGGAGGCATGGTTTTATATGCGCAATAGATTGGGGCTTTTTTTATCCCAATATCGGTCACCACCATTCTCATTCCCTCTAGCACACTTGGTTTAATTACTAGGATGACTCTGACAAGATATTTAAATTCCTTGATCATGTCATGATCTCTACTTAATATTTCTTCTCATTTGACAACTCTTCGCTCTCAGTTAAGCCATTAGTGGATGTGACCTTGTTAGATCATTTCCCCATTTATTTTTGCATTGAATGAGTGAAAAGAAAGCCTCATGCTTGCGAGACTCTATTCTTTTTTAACACATCTTTGGTCTGCCATCAACCCACACTTACCAACATTCGTAGGGTTTGGAATTTGGAGTGTAGGCCACCTCATAATATAGGTTGGATTAATTATTCGAATGATGTTATCACTTGCATGACAAAATTTATCTACATATATGGGTGCTAGTTGGCCACTTTTCATTGTCGGTCTTATGAGGCTACCATAGCTAACCTGCGTTCAACCATCAAGACTTTGGTGGCTAGCCCTTTCTCCCCATCATTACAAGTCAGGGTGGCAGAATTAAGGCACAAAAATCAAGTTATAGAAAATTATGCTACCAGAGGTGCATAAATCAAAGCCATACTGCACTGGTTAAAAATTGGCAACCATGCCTCCAAGGAGTTTTTTTGGCCCTACATGCTAGGCACTCATCTCCTAGCATCAAAAAAATTAAAGAAGGAACCTAGGTGCTTTCTGAGCTACCTAACATTCTTTAGGTCTTTGTTAGGCATTATGATCAAGTTTTCACTACTTAGGAGTATATGTCGGAACGACAACAAGCCCTTCGGGATTTCCTTGTTGTGCCAAATAGGCTATCTTCAGCCTAGAAAGCCTTTTGTGAGAAATTCATCATTTTTGAATACTTGAAGGAAGTTTTTCATACTGTGGAAAATGACAAGGCATCGGGTGTTGATGGATTCCCATGTAAATTTTACAAGGCCCTTTGGAACTGTGTTAGGTAAGACTTACATAAAGTCTATCTTGAGGCATTTCATTCCAAAACCCTTAGTAGAATAATTAGTAAAGGAGATATTAAATTCCTACTTAAGCCTGGAGATCCCAAGGATATATGCAACTAGAGGTCTATCATGCTCCTCAATGTCTCTTATAGAATCATAGCAAAAGCCTTGGCTTTGAAGATCTACCATCTTCTGCCATAAATTGTGTGCCCAAAGCAAACTGGCTTTATTAAATTTAGATTTATCCTAGATAACATTATTTCCATGTGGGAAGGTATGGAGTGGGCCTGATGCTTAGACTAGAAAACTATTTTCTCAAAATTGATTTTTCCAAAGCCTATGACTGCATTGAGTGGCCTTTCTTTCTTGCCATGTTGAAATCCTTGGGGTTTAGGCCTAACTTCATTCAGGTTGTCCAAATGCTTTTCTTAGATGCCTCTGCTAGTATCACCATTAGTGGCCACCAATCTCTTGCCTTTGACTTATTCCACTCCATTCGGAAAGGATGTCCACTTGCTCCTTTGTATATGCTTATTGCTGAAGGATTTGGCTATATGATTGCTAATTCTATTTCTCAATAGTGTGTTAGAGGCATTGCCTTTCCCAACTCCCAGGCTCAACTTGTTAATGGCCATTTTGTTCATGGCTCATTCCTCACCCTTCTTGAGGATGAAAATAATATTAGGGTGACTCTTGAATGCCTTAACATTTTTTGTCTTGCTTCCTTTTTTCCATTCAATGGCATAAAATATTGTGATATAAACAATCTATTCTTCCCTCTACTCATTGGTTTCAGCAGTATGGTTGGAAATGGATTTGGTCAAGGGAAATATTTTAGTTTCTAGGCATTCCATTCACCTTCTTGGATTCTCCAGATGTGTTGTGGTAGGTTGTTCTCTCTAGGATTAAGCAAAAGCTAGCCTACTAGATTGCCAAACCTCTTTCTCTGGTTGAGAAATTCAAAATGTGCTCTAAAATCTTGATTGCTACGCATGTTTATTACTCCTCTTATTGGGTTCCTTCAAAAGACACCTATGCCAAGCTTGAAAAGTTGTTGCGAGACTTTCTTTGGGCCTTTGTTGAGACCCATAGAGGGTTTCACCACATTGCCTAGGAGTTATGCTACCTATCTAGAGATTTTGGAGGGCTTGGTTTGCTCTCCACTCAACGAAAAGGTGTTTCCTTTTGTGTCAAGTGGATAATTTGAGTCCTTACTGGAGATGAAAACTAAAAATTTCTCCTCAGGCATTGCATTCAGTTTGGATTTCTTGTTCATAGACCTACCTAGAAGGGGATTGGTTTTCAAACCCTTTTGGTTATGAAGGAACCAGTTCAGATTGTGGGAACTTTCATGGCCAAGAGCATTTGGAAATCCTGGGAGATAGTTAAGCCTTAGCTCCACTAGGTCGGGTCTAGCTTCTGTGATGGGCTCTCGCTCAATCAGCAAAATGTTTAGTGGTCACCTCTATTTTCCAATAACAGTCAATTTTTTTCCAAATGACCTTGGATTAAGGCTCTAAGATTCCACAAGAAAGGTCTTGCAACATGTGTTTCACAGACCTACGTGAGTATTATGTCATAGGAATATTTTTGTGCTCTCTATAGTCTTCAAAACTAGGATCGTGATACTTATGATACTTTGGGGAATGCTATTCCCACATATATGTTGCATAAGGTTGGAATTCGTGGGTCCAAACCCTGGTGGAAGGACTAGAAGTGGTACCAAGACACGCTTTTTAGGAATTATAAGCCTAAGCTTGGCTATATGTGGCTTTTACCACACTTTCTAATGATTCAAAGTCTGAAGAAGAGGTGGCATCTTCAATCTTCTACTCATGTATGGCGCAAAAATTTCTTTGCCACTTGGTCTACAAGTGTTGAGCCTAAACTCACCCACTTTTCTTGGTGTATTCTTTTCCAAGGCTTACTTGTGAGGTCTCAGCTTGTTCACTTGCTGGTCCAGGACCCTCAGTGCCCATTTTTTAGGCAAGCTGAGTCTTTTAAGCATCCCTTCTAGTTTTGTACTAGAGCCCAATAGTTTTGGAATTAGATTCATGACTTCTTTTGGACTTTCAAATTGGAGCCCTTCTCCTTGCATATGTTTTTGCGGGGGGATTCACCCAGGCTTCTTGCTAAATACACCTAGCCTTGGAACTTTGTTAGGGTCGAAATCCTCTTCAATATTTGGAAAGATAAAAATTCTTGCATATTTTCTCACACCCAAATGGATAAAAAATTTTCTTTGTATTCTAGAGTGATTATTTTCTCTAATGTGCTTTTGTAGATTTAAGTTCAAGCCAATAAAGTGGCACTTGCAGTGCCTCACCTTTAGGTGCTTCTGGATCATTGGGGTAATACCCAATGTAGTGTGGCCCAGGTGCCTACTTCGCTCACTTCCTCCCATGGCCGGTCACCCTCTCGGGGGTCAACAGTGGAGTGATTGTACTCACATCCACTCTCAGCCTCCTCCTCAGCTTGGCTCTTGTTGTCCTCGACGGTCCCATTCTCCTCCTTCGCAAGCTAATCAGGAGTGGCCCTCTAGTGGGGTGGTGGGGAGCAAGGATGGTGGTTTCGAGTGGCACTTTGATAATTTTCTTGGTAGCGGCTTTGGTTGGCCAAACACTGGAAAATGTTTTCCATGTCTGGCGCTTGCAATCTTGCCTCGTCGTAAGGAAATGGAAGATAAAGAAAAAGAAGATGATGATGGTTGGGGTCCTCTTGACATCATTCCAAACCCCACTAATGTATGGGGTAAAAAAATGGATGACAGAGACCGCCCTAGTTTTGTTGGCACTGGTTTGGCCGCATAATAGCCTTTTTTATTTTTTGTTTGTAATTATGGACTTTTAGGTTAGGCCCAAGTGACTCTTGAGGTGTGCCTTCTTACCACCCATCTTTTTTTGTGAATATGTATTTTATCTTTATAATTAATACATAAATAGGTACCTATTCATCAAAAGAAAAAAAAATTGTGACTCTAGAGGTTGTCTGACTAGGCTCATTTTCACGTGTTAAAGCTAGGAATGAGTGAAATGTGGCCATGTAAAATGCAAGGCTTATATTGGTGATATTTTAAACAGGAAAAAATATGGGTGATGAAGGTTGTAATATTTTCCATATTAGAATACAAAATTAGCAATTATATCTATTCCCCTCTGCCCCCATTCTTCTAGCATTTAATGAAAAAATAGCAAAATTCAAATTCAAGAAAAAATTGGGAAGCTTGAGGCCCTTGGTGCCAAAGATAGTCAACAAGGAAATGTATATAATGGAGGGAATTGGAGTTGTAAGTTTTCCCAACAATCCATGCACAAGTTTCAACAACAGAAGATTTATTGGAAGCTTCAATGACATTTCTCTTGTAACACTAGATACTGCTATTTTGCATGCATATATAAGTCAAATTTACAATGGAAGCTACTATTTTATTATAAAGTCTACTTTAATAATGTTTTAACTCATTAATGAGTTAAATACCATATGAATGGGAATTATTGCATAATTTATTTTATAAAACACTATAAAACTTTCAAATTTAAAAGAGTCAAGTACGGGAACTAAAAATTCTCCCTTGGATATATATTGCAAGTTTCCCAAAAAAAGAGAGATATTGTTCAGTTTTGGAAAGGGGAACAATAGGGATTGTCTTTCAAAAGCACAAATTTTTGTACAAATGAAAGAGTTTGTGAACTTTAATTTTATCACAGGAATAAAGAGGGAACTTAATTTTGTGTGTTTATTTGTTCTCTATATTGATTGTAATGTTTCTTGTGTGAGCATGCAATCAATCTTTGAATTTTCCTTTGTTAAATTTGGTTGAAAATATATTTGTTATAGAATCTATGAATTTTGTTTTGCTTAAATATATATTTGGAAGAAATTGTTTATTTCATAATTACATTATCAATTAAATCTGTGCTGTGTAAGACAAAGTGTCAGCCCTCGTCTGTGTGGTGTGCTCTCCCTTGAGCCTATCACCAACACCCAAGGCTTAGCATCTAGCAGAGAGGGAGTGGTGCAACTTTAATTGATAGAGCACCCCATAACTATTGCCTAGTGGTGGTATTTATTTTTTCTAGCTTGTAATGACCGGTCACATTGGTGAGTGATGGCCCAACTCCTAGGGACTTACCTTTTTCCCTGTAGGCCCTAATTGTGAAGGGTTTTTTCCATGGACCATAAAGTTTAGCCAAATATGAAATTTTTGAAATCAAGATATCAACAAAGAGTTGGTTCCATGTACTTTGTACTGGTCTAGGTATTTTTTCCAAATTTTGTTGTAGCTGAATTTTGTTGCAAACTAAAGTTACTTTTCCCCTTTTGTACTTCTAAGATCATTAATTTTCTTGAGATTATTTTTTTTCATGATTTTAATGTCATTTGAAAGGTATTCAAGAGCTCTTTATTTTTATCCATGAACTTTTTCCACATTCATCCCTAGGTATATTTTATTCATTATTTTGTGTATATCACGTTGTGATTGATTACGTGGACATCATAACTCTTGGAGAAGTTTTCTTTTTGGGGGGATTCATTTATAGTATTGATCAGATTTTGGAGTTTTTAATTACTATTAAAGGCTGATGCCTTCATAAATTTAGAGATTTATCTTGGCCATTATGGGTTTTTCATTTCATCCTTCTTTGATTATGTTAAAAACTAGAAACTAAAAACAATGGAGAGATGATATCATGAAACATCTTTGTTTGCTCCATTTTTTTCCACATTTTTATGGTCTAGTTCCCCCTCTAGGTATTGATAGTATGAAATTTGCTTGGAATTTCATAAAGGATCATGTCTTAGGAGTTATTGCTATGCATGTAGATGATGAAACTTTGAATACTTTTGATCATTTTGAGTGTCCTCATGCTCTTTGGACTAAAAAATGGGAGATATATATGGAGATCCTAATACCTGGTCATTCCTAGATGATCTTATTTTAGATTGTCTTGTGCCACTTCATTTTTCAAAAAGGATGCCCTATGACTATGATACTATTCAAGAGATTTTGATTCTTTGAAGTACTTTGAATCCATAGATGAGGATGATGATGTTTCTTCAGATGCTCATACTTCTCCTTTAGAGATATTTGTACCTTCACCTTTAGTCATTCCTTATGCAAATTCATTGATTAAAACTTCCATCATTCCTCTTTAACAATACCATCCATATTTTGTTACTTTATTAGAGTTCCATTTCGATTATTTGAAAGCTTTCAATGACTATTTGCAAAAAATATATCATCATATTTTATGTGTATCTTTGTGGTATGATTATTTGATAGGTATTTCAAAAAAATTGTGGATTCTCACACTTCAAATTTGAAGGGCACATTTGAGGGGTTAACTCTCCTCTTTGATGACAAAAATTATACTATTTCTATTAAACCATCATTGTCTTTGGTTCTTTTTTCTATCATTATCTTTCATGGACAAGGAGAAACATGAGAAAATTTTAGAGACATAATCATACATATTCATGCTTCTTTCTGTCAATTCCTATCTAGAATTGGAAGCATTCAGTAATTTGTACAAGGTTTTATTGCTTTTGAAAGGGAGACAAGTTGATTGTCAATATTGGATCATGTTTTGTCTTCAAACACTTACAAGTTTTGTAGATCATACATTGTGGGGTTCATGCATAGTGTCTCTTTCCCTCGTATTGGAGGGGGGATATGTATTGTATATTGGTTATGGATGTAGTCGTTGGGGGGTGTTGGTGAGTCCTTCATTCATCACACATTTCATCACTTGTACATGATTTCTTTTTGCACTCTCTTTTGGAGAGACAATTTTTCCATGTGTTTTTCTCCTTTTCTTGTTTGTGAGAGATTGCATTGTAAATGGGTTCCTAACTTGGGCTTATTTTTGGGACCAATAATAATTTTCATGTTTTGCATCATTTTCATAGTAATATGTTACTCACTAAGCTACACTTAAGGGGGGATATTAGTGTGAATATGGTATTTTACCTAGATAGTTTGCTAGTAGGTCTTATTCACATGTTATGTTTACCTAGATCCTAGGAATCTTTCTAGAACTCTTAGTTTTCATTTAGATATTATATTAAACCTTATGTCATTTACTTCATGTTTCCTAGGTATAGGATATTAGTGGATAGAAAAAAGCTTCAAGTAGAAGATGCTAGTGGATAAAAAAAATATAGGAGTATAATATGAAGATACAAACTGTCACAAAACTTATTATAAGCTAGGACTTGGCTAATTTTATGGTCATTTATAACTTAAAATTAGTAGGATTAAATGAGTTAAATGTATATGATGATGTTGTTTGTTGTTGGCTAAGTGACAACCCATGGTACAAAGATGTGATTTCCTATCTTGAGAGCATTAATTATCCATCATATATAGATGAAAATAAAAGGACAATAATGTGATCTTAGAGGTATGTTCCTATTGAAAATAAGTTGATGTACAATAATCATGAGAGGGTAGTTTTTAAGTTCCTAGATTGTTGGTAGGTTGATATAGTGATGGAGTGTCGCCATGGTGCTTATCGAGGGAATTTTAAATCTAATACCATTCCTAATAAGATTCTTAGGGATGGGTATTTGTGGCCTACATTATTCAAGGATGTAGCTTAGATGATCCAAAGATGTGATTCCTATCAAAGGTTTTGGGGATTTATTGAAATTTTATTGTGCACTTCCCCTTTTACCTCTCATAATTAATGCAAAATTTTCAACAATAAAAAATTTACTTCATTTTCTAGGTACAAGAAAAATATACTAATAGATATAAGTGAATCTTTGTATAAAATGACCACTTCACCAAGTGGGCTAAGGCAGTTCTAACCCTTAATACAACTTCTAAGGTTGTATTGGAATATTTTATAAATAACATTATAAGAAAGTTTGGATTATCTACTAGAATTTTAGCTAATAAAGCAATGTGCTTTAGATATCAAGATATGAAAAATATGTGCCAAAAGTCTTGTATAAATTTTCCAAATCTCAAATGAATGGATAGGTTGAATAAAGTAAGAAGAGGTTGATGAAAATTATAAGGACAATATTGTATCAAAATAAGAACAAGTGCGATTACAAGCTAAAACTACTATCTTACCTAATAGAATTACTTCAAGTAATCCATAGGAAGAAGTCCATTTGAATCGCTATCTAGCATGCAAGAAAGAATGCCTATCAACACATAATTTCTTGTATATGAGTTGCTACAAGATGTAGATGATGATGAATGTGATGTAATATCTTAGACAGTCATGGTGTTGATGAGTTGGATAAACAATGGAGAGTTACACATGATAGAAATTTACAAAATCAATAAACAATGAAGTTCATATTCAATAAATTGATATTTCAATGAGACTTTAGTTTGGTGATATGGTTCTAAATAATGGAATGCCAAGTTCAAGGATGAGGGAAAGCATGGAAAATTGGCTCTTTATGGCTTGGTCCTTATAGAGTAGCTAAGAGGTATGAGATTAATTTATACCATCTCATAGATTTAGATGGATAAAAAATGGAACTATATGTGAACAATCAACATCTAATATTTTTCTCATAAGTAATGATGTTTCTTTTCTATTAGAAAACTAAAAGTTCCATCTTTCATTTTTTGACCATTTTTTCTAGATTAGTCTTGTTCCCTATTTTTCTTGATGGTGTCTTACTTTCCCAGTCCTATCTTGTTTTTTATAAAATATTGTGGTATACCAACAAATTTATTTGGATCATCCTAGTTTCTATAGGGGGCACTCATCCCCAATAGAGCCACTATGAGGGATTTAAAAAAAAAATTTAAAATATTTCATGTTCAAATCATAAATTACCTTTGTGCCTTTTCTCACCTCAAATATTTACCTTAGAAAATTGCCATTATTAAGTTCTTATTGTTCTATGGGAATCTATTGGTTTAGGGAGGTATTATTTTATTTGTCAAGATTCAAGATTGAGTTCTTAACTCCTCTCAAGTCCTTGATGTGGCCTCTCCTTTATTTGTTAGCCTTTTCCCTTTGATTTGTAACCTTTCACCGCAACTCAAAATGTGAGGGAGTTCAAGTTTTGTCCTCATCATCAATTTGGGGTGTTTTGTGAGCATTCCCCAATGTCTAACATATAAAATGATGGTTGATGGATCCCAAAGAAAGTCACTCATATTTTTTGGAAAAGGTTTGAAATTTCTCTCCAACTAGCATAGGTTATCAAAACGTGTTCCAGTGTTACCGTAATTAATTGGCAAAGAAAAGGGACATATGAATGAGGAAGTGAAGAAAGGAAGGATTTTTATTTTTGGTGATGATTTGATATGGTTCACAAACTACAATATTTTACTAATAAATAAGCATGAAGGAATTTTTTATATCATGACAAGTTTAGGGTGGTTCACTAAGCACACCAAGTTCCCAAAATGAGTTCAATTACTATCATGATCCTTGATAAGAAAACATAAAGGAAAATCTAGAGCAATTAGTATTTAGTGAAAGTTTGGAGTGGTTCTTGAACAACCCTACCTAATTATTTAAAATTACTTTGGAGCTATCATGATTTTCTAATAAGAAAAATAAGGGGAAATGATGCATGTGTTTGGTTGTCAATCTTCTTAGGTGCTTCTAGAACTAGTCCCAAGCTCTAATATAGTTTTTTCTCTTTTGAAAGCCCAAGATTCCAAGGGGATAATTGAAAACATAGAATTTGTTGGCCCCTTGTTGTGGCTTGTCAACCTTTCCAAGGTGACAACACATAAAGAGCTCCACAACTGAAATATAAAGTTATCAACAACTTGAGATGGTTTTATAACCCCCACCCTAGCCTAACACATTTCTAGATTCACTCTATGGTATTTTTTCAGTGTGTGGCCTTGGTTAAAGAACTACATGGGGTCACTAATGGACCTCAAAGTGTTGAGAAGTTTCCAACGTATAATGAGCATAGCAATTGTTGGCTATTTGGGGTGGTTTATGAACCTCCCCGAATGACAGCATGCAAAGGATGGAACTAACCTATATTTTATGAAGGGAGAGATAAGGCATGGATTTTCATTTGGAGATTGTTTATTGGTCTTTTTCCTAGTTCTAGTATCTTCTAAATCTCAGCATATGATGGATTGTTGTGTTATTGGATGTTTACAATGGTTTTCTAACTACCTCCAAGGCTTGAAATGGTTCTAAATTTTAACTATATTACTAATGACCATTAAAAGGCTAATATCTAAGAAAGGAAGAATGTGATAGGCCTAATTTTCAAAGGAAATATATTTGTATGGGGAACCCAACATCACATTAAAAGAATTTTAAATAGTAGTTGAGTGCCAAATGTTATGGTGTTATGTTTACTCACCCACATACCCACCATTAATGTAAGGGTTTTTCCCAATTATCCGAACACTTTAATATCTACCTTTCAATTTGAAGCACCCATTTTTGGTGGGAATGGTTATATGTGCCCTTGATCTAATCATGCCACAGTGCCATGGATTCGGGTTTGATGCCCGAATATTGATTAAAAAGGGACATTTGATCATTTTGGGAGATTTTGATTATTTTAATGCTTTGAAACACCAATGTGGCTAGAAAAACTAAGGGAAAAACTTTGTAAGTCTAGATCTTTAAGGAACTATACTTAATGTGAAATTGGTGAATGTACAACCATTGTAAATATTAGTCGACTTGTGATGGCCATTTACACATTCCAAATGTATTTATACATTATTTTCATGGATGATTAGTATATTTTGTACATTCATGTCACTGTGTTGGTGTATATGAATGCATAGTTCTCATCTTTATTTTCTCGATTTGTTGTTCAATTTGATAATTGTGACTTTGTACCCAATAGATAAGCACTAGTTTGGAACCCTTTTGTTCAATCTCACACCTTTAGAAGAAATAAAATAATAGCTTAATCAATAGTGTAGGAATAAAATTATTCATCTTGTACACTCATGATTGTCAATATAACTAGGAAGATTACTTTTTGCTAATATTGAATGAATTTATTTCATATGGGTCATGCTTTTCTAGTCATATCAACTAGACAAGGGGTTTCATTAGATAGTTGTAGTTGACATAGTGGTAGTGTTGGAGTCAAGTAACCCATTTAGATTTTCATCTTGTTTTATTTAAATACCTATTAAGATATACCCCTAGGAACCCCCTCATATGTCTAACTTAAGATCGAAGCATAGGAAAGAAAACCCACTCTTGTAGAGTTGACCTTCAACCCTCCACAATTTATTGATGAGAAAAATTTACTTTCATAATGACAGCCCCAGACTTTAGAGTGATATTTTGTTCTAGGAAGCGCAACAACAGTTTTGGGACCCAACATATAAGATATATTACATAGCTATAAGTTCCTCAACAAGTGAATTGTGGTCCATCAAAATTTTGGCCACTTAAATTATCTAAGTTTGGTTATGCTTTTAAAGATGAATATGCTTGAAATTTTTTTTTTATAAGAGTAAACACAAATGTATGTACATGATGGGTATGTGCAGGATCATGATGGGCTAAAATGTGGCAATATGATGGGTATGTGTATGGTATGTGGTTCACAACTTTTTTTTATCCAAAATTGATGAACTGAAAAGGGTTTCTAAAGGATATTCTCATCTTTCCACCAATATAAATTGTGTTTTACTTTGAATTTAATAAATAATTATTATTCATTTTCTATTTGAATTATGACTAAATTCCTAATTGATAGGCTAATTGAAAAAATTCTATAACTTTCAAATGGTATCACATTTTTTAAATCTAAAATATGTGTCACATTCTATGCTTCACATACTATAGGATTAAAAGAAAAAATAATTTCATGAATTTCTTACCAAGTTAAGGTGGTCAGACATACGAGTTTTTATATTTTTTTAAAGTTGTAATAAAAAATCCATAATTAATTATTTACTTGGAAAAACCTTACAAAAAATATGCATCGCATCGGGACATGAGTCCTCTACTTATATCTCAAATCTTATAAAAAAATATTATCATTTTATTATGGTTAGGGTGGCCAGATAGACACCCACTCCTTATTTTTTCCTTGAAATTTAAGTGCTATTGTGTTGAAATTTCAAATTTTCACCAAAAAGATTTTTTTGTTTCAAAATAAACCTAGTTTTTTAAAACTACATTCAATTTTCTATAGATTCTATTCTTACGTATTTTTGAAATAATATAGATAATTTATTGAAAATTTTTATGTCAAGTTGCCTAACTCTAATTTTTTTT
>VDFB02387351.1:0-17204 GCA_007258455.2 Sequoia sempervirens
TTTTATGGTTTTTTGTAAATCTACCAAAAAACCCTAGTTTTTCTACCAAAAAACAATATTTTGAAAAAAATCAACTAAAAATAAACAAATCTAATTGAAAATTTGATAAAAAATAAAGAACTTTACCTGTTAGAGATGGACTCGAAATCGGATATCGGATTTCGCTCTCCACTGTGCGCCCGCCACTAATGAGCCGAAAACAAATGAGAATGACTGTTGGTCGTGGGCCCCTTTTTATATATATACTTAACAAAATCGGATATCCGATTTGGATCGAATATCCGATTCCCAGAAGTAAGTTTCCCTTTGTCAGGATCAGAATGAGTGTTTTTCATATACTTCAACAAAATCGGATATCCGATCCAAATCAGATATCCGATTTGGATCGGATATCCGATTCCTAAAACTAAGTTTTCCCTCTGCCTCGGTAGTCACCCCAGCTCCAAAAAGTCAACTCACCTTTTTCGCATTTTTGAGTCGTAGAAACACGTATTTTTTTCTCCATTGCCACTTTTTGGCATACCATGATCCTGCACATGCCCGATTATAACTTGATTTGAGTTATCATGTCGAGCAAGGGTGAGAGTGTTGACGACACAAGAGTGCCAAAGATGTCGGCACAGTAGTGCCAGAGACATTGGCACAGGAGTGCCAAAGATGTCGGCACAATAGTGCTAGAGACATCGGCATAGGAGTTTCAAATATTATTAAAATCCTTGGCCAAGGTACGATGCTAGTCAAGAAATAGTCAGCTATTATGAACCAGATATACTTCTAGTCAGAGTGATACTTCTGGTTAGGAGGTACCTATAGAGGAAGGACCGACTAGCGGTATAGGTCCATGACACCAGGCTCAAAATGGCATGATGATAATTGATCCATGTTGATTACCCTCATGAAGGGCGGGTTCTTCAGTTGAAGAGACCTAGGAGACTAGCAGGTCTTGGTTGGGCGGTAAAGCCCTTGATGATAATTCTCTTTCCCTCATTGATAAAGAAGCCCAAGTATAGTAGCATGAAGATGATTTCAAATGTATTTCTTCCTCGATCATCAATCTAGGTATAGGAAATACTTTCATTTATGCAATGAATGATATTCTTAATGTTAAATGTACGTTGTAAGAATCTGCAATTAATTAGTTACAGAGTTACTTGAATCATTCAACTAAAATGAAAGATCTGAAATTAGTTAATGAATTAAGAGAAGTTATTTCTTTTCCTCAGTTCATAAATTGGTTAAATGGGTACCCTAGTTTGACAGTTATTTAGTTTTTATCTTCTGTGAGACAGTTGTTGGAAACAGTTAGATGTTACTATTCAACTGAAACTGAAAACTTAGAAGTTAGTTGGAAATTTAAAATGAACAGTTGAAACAATTTGGAAACCCTAGATTGAAAACAAGTTAGTTGCAATTCAGCTGAGAGTTAGTTGACAGTTGAATTTTTAAAACTGTAAACTGGATGGGTTGTTACACTATGTATCATGTCCATGTCCTGATTCTTTGCAGAGCATTATTTTGGAAGGACTTACCAATAAGAAAGGTCTCTTTTGACAGTGATATGTGGAGGGTACAATGTTGTTCTTACCTTACTGAAGATTGTTGAAATTTACTTATGCTAGTCACAATAGAGTGGGTTAAAGATGCAGCACTCTCAAAACAAATGGAGATTATGGAATACCAAATATTATGTATACCGTATGTGTAATCAAATTCATTGACCTGACAACATATCTCAGAATCGTGCAATACTGCTTTGCACTTTCAGGGCTGCTATGTTTTGCTGCAAATCTTTTCCAAAGGCACCATATGTCTGGAAGCCTTGGAATCCTTATGCCATGCAAGTATGCTTAAAGCACTTGATCAGTGCAAGTGGGTTCCTTGCTGAGGATCCATGTTCATAGACATTGGCAAGGCATGTTTTATCTCAAGCTTTGATATAGTTTGAAACTTGAGGGAAGGAAGAGTAAAGCTTTAGATAGAGTTTTTTTGTTGCAACGATTATATTATAACCAGAGATGAAGCCAATAATCTAAGGGGACAATCTATCGAAACAACTCACCAAACACCAATATAAAGAAACCTCCCAGTAGAGCAAATAGAGGTTATCATAAGATCATGGTTAGAAAACTGGTGGCAAGCCCTAGAGAGCACTACTGAAATTTGAAACATTACCTCCTCATTATGAATGATGGGAGTTTTCAAATTTGAAATGACTTCATGTGCATCATATATTACGCTTGTCTTTCCCATGCTAATGTCTTTCAGTGTGACAGTTCTGCAATAAATAACATTATTATACAATGCTTCATTATAGAAATATTCATTCCATATTTATATTTTACTAAGTAAATATAGGCTTACCCATCCCAATCTCCATGTAGCTCATAGAGCACATCTTGAGGAGGGAAGCATCGGCCGATACTACCACAGATTTTAGTGTTGGGTCCTTTGAGACCAAACAAGGATTTTCTTTTGTAAGATAAGTTAGCCTTCAATCTAGTTTTCCTACACTAGATTTCTACATTACCAATCCATTCAATTTTTGGGAAGGGAAATAAAGTTATGCGTAGCTGAGGAGAACTCAACTCATAGGTTTCTCCCAATTCCAGCAGCTTCAGCTCTCTCTTCCCATGTATTTTGACTTCAATCGATCTTCTTGAATCCATTAATAAAATATGAAATAACTTTAGAATATTAATTTGTAATCTGACCTAAATAGTCTTTGGTCCATAGTTGATTCCCACAGGTTTGATTCCCACAGGTTTGATGCATATTGATATGTTTGTCTAAGTTCTTCAAAAATTCATAATATATCTTTTGGTATCAAGGTTTTATTGTCTTTTGAGTTTACCTTATGCTTTTTTAAGTTTTCAACTTTAAGGTCAAAACATATTTCTCACAGAAACTCCTAACAGAACAAATTGCAAAAGGAAAACATATATTGAACTTATATTTGTTCATCTATGTTTACTATGGAATTGAGGTTGAGGATAATGCCACCAATTCAATTTCAGCTTTTGGGACTCATTAGTTGCATGCAAGGCACTTATAGGTGGATTATGTGATATCTGACATTCAAATGACCATTGTAAATTTCATCAATTAATGTATCTCTACTCGTTTCATCTACGCATCTTTATTCATAATCTATTTCACTAAAGAAACTAAAAAGTTTAGCAAAAGACAGTCACTCAATCATACCTGTTCAAGAAGCACATTAAGGTTTCCAGAGGAGACATAGTGAGTTTCCCCAAGAATGGGATTGTATGGAGCTTTCCCAAAGATTGGAAGTATGGTAGTAGAGATACTCCATGCAACCACATAATTGAACCTTTCAACAGCAGTTTCCCCTTGTGCACACTTGCTCAGTAAGTCTTGGGAATAGCAGTACACACTCTCCCCAAAAAGTTGGAGCTGTGATTTGGGCAGATTGAACTGTGGGGACAGCTGCAATACCCATCACAATATTTAAAAAAAAAACATTTGCCGGCTATGTTTGAAGTATTCATACACAATGAGATAAGTACACAATACCTAGAACTTGGTTAGATCAGAGCTTGGTCTAATACATTTGAATATATTTAAAATTCTAGTCACAATGTTTTGTAGCCTCTGCCCTTCCGGCCCATATCTCAATCCACCATCAAGGGATAATGGAGTTGTGAGTACTGCATTAACACTAGCTGAAGGCTCTCTAGAACTATCAATTCTTGTTACCATCTATTCAAAATGCCGATACAAGAATAGTGTCTTTTTTGTTCTGGAAAGAAATGTTTCAGAGAATTAGTCCTCCAGCACTTTAGAAGATTTTAGACTCAAACAACCTAATCACAACTAGTTATTTTATACATGCCGACCAAAAAGCAATCGATCGATTTCACATGGAGAGTGAAAGAATAACATATACGTTGCTTCTGTTTTTTTTTAATATATATTCTAGACTGTATAGATATCTTAAATACCTCAAAACTTCTCTATATTTGTTTGTTCTCATGGAACCTTACATCAATATATTAATGATTGTACAAAACATTTGAAAGTAATTATATGTCATCACTTCTAATTGTCTTTTGTCTGTGTTATTCATTGTAATAATGAATTTAATATGACACTTGCTTTTGTTTCGGGCAATCCATCTCTTTCTTACACATCAATGTTTTTCTCAGTGTCAAGAAAACTGTAAATCATCTATCCCCTTTGGTGTAGGGAAAACAACCATAAAAGCTAAGAGTTTTTATTAAGACACACCATTATACTCCACCCCTTGTTGTCATTGTAGAATGTATCTCGCCATTAATTATTTAAATGTTTAATTAATGATGAATTAGTAATGTGGGTGTGAGGATTTGATTGCTATGATGTAATATTTATAAAAATAGTATAATAGTATTGAAGAAAAGATGTATAAAATAAGATACCTTAATTTTAAAGAAATTTCTAATAATAATACAAATTTTGGTTTAATTTTTTGAATTTATAACTAGAGAAAATATTATGTAGATTAAGCAAGATATGAAAAGGTTTGTATTTATTTATGGATCATGTAACAAAGAATTCACTAACTATTCATTTTCATTTGAAATGTGAATATGAGAAACAAACTAGAGTAAAAGTACAAAGTTGTGTCACACTTTTATAAAGGAAACAACCAACATTGATCCAACCTTTTAATTTAAATATTAAAAAGTGACATATATGTTCTAAATTTTTAGATGATGTAGACTAATAAAATATGGATTTTTTAGTAAATCTTATATTGGAATTTTTAAGAAATAAAAAATTATTTGAATTTAGTATTTTATCTCTTAGGCCTAACACTAGTTGTTAATCTCCCACAACACATTAACATGATTAAATGTGTGAGCATGGACTCCTACTTAATTTGATTCTCCCGCTTAATTTCTATAATTGAATTTAATTAGGCTATAGTAGGAATAGTTTATTGTAGGTTTTAATTATATTTCCAAAAGCACCCATTTAAATTCATTTAAAATTATGTTCGAAGCTTTGTCTACATTCAAAAGTGTATAGTACCTCTACTTTATCATTTATGAGTTCGTTAAATTTGCTAGAGTGACAAGACTAATTATTCTCCTACTCTTTTATACTCCCTAATTGTTATTTCTACTAGAAGCTCCAAGGGTCATTAGATATAGCTTGGTCACAAGATTTTCATACTGACTTTGAAGAACTCTTCAACCTAACAACCCATAGAAACCCTATAGACAATCCAAAATAAAATATCTAATAGCAGATATCAATATGAGTATTGAGCTAGCATAAATCCCTAAAGCTATGATAAAATATGCGACTATTGGGCACCACCTCAAATAAACTAGACAAATACCAAGAATTGAAACAAAATCACTATGGGTCATTAGATTGAGTGAACGCGCCTGCTCATCTAATAGATCATAGTGCTCCTCAATGCATCCTTAGAAATAGTATATATATCAATGAATTGCATTCTCTCAAGCCTTTAAAGGTTTCAAAACACTTGTTATAAGCACAAAATTTCATGAAGATGAGGTATAATTAATATTTTGGATCATGCAGTGGATAATAATAATAGTGTTGATGACACAAATGATACTTTCATTTAAGGAAGATAAGGAAGTCAAGAAAGTTATTATCAATTGGACAGAAAATTCCTCTATCATAATTCCAAAATTTCAAACTACAAAATTAGATAGATGTGATAATTTATAAGCTTTCTAGGGACATTTGGAGTGTCTTCCATTCAACATTAATAAGTACCTTAAGTTTATTGAAGGCATGCAAATATCATTTGAATTCAATTGTATACTTATAAGAAAAATATTGTACCTTTGAAACTATAATTCAAACCTATACCTCTAATTCTACGAAGGGTTAGAAAAGTCCTTGTACTTCTTTAGTAGTAGGTGCTTGATTCCAACCATAAAATTCCTTTCCATGTTTCTTCTTCCCCTCCATTAGCTAGATAAGAGTTCATCTTTTTAGAGAAATCATTTATTATCTCCCAAAGGCAAGGGACAAACTTACTAAACTAGTTGATTAATATTTGCACTCATTTTTTCCATTATTTTTTTCTAAGACTAGTAATCAAGTTTTACATCTTTCGGTACCTTCTGATTTCTCTAGTATTTTATTGATATTTTGAGCCATGTCATTTATATTTATAATTCTTATAGAGATATTTTATGTGGAAATTCATATAATTTTTACACAAAAACCTTGCACTCATCATCATCTAAGAGTGGGTGTTCAAAACTCCATCTAATTTTATTTTTACCTCTACACTCAAGTTCTATATTGCATCAATAAATTACAACACATGCTTCATTCCATTAATTACACTTATAATAGTTTCCCAATAAGACTTGCATAAGGCCCTAATCAAGCCTAATAAACTCAATGATTGTTTCATTTCATCCAACTAAATTTGAAATTCTTCATTTTATTTTTTTAGGTTTCAAGGTCTTGATCATGGTTATTTTCTCTTTCAATCATCTTTTAATAATAGTTTTTGTGTATCAATATAATTTGTATATATGTCTTTCAATTTTTTTTCTTGTGCTGCAACTATCTTTTAATAAAGACGAAGCTATGTCTAAGTATAAAGAATCTTCCTTGGAATTGATCTCTTACCCCTACACTTGTAGGTTTTCAACCTATTTTTCTAAATTTATCTTCTTTTATTTTCTCCTCTACCAATTTCTTCATAAAATCATATGGCTTTGAATTTATTTTAATGGATTTTTATTGATGATATATTGTTCTAGGGTCCCTTAATATAGTAAGACCTGAGGTTACTTGTGGAGAAATGAAAGGATAATATACATGATAACATTATTTTGGCTAGGTGGTCGAGTGGAAAGAAATTGATACATTGAAACTTGGAGGGATTGGGATGATGAATATTATGGGAATGATCCTAGAACTTGTGAGGTCGTAGGAAATTCATAATGGTCAAAAAGGTAGGGTGTTTTTAAGGTGGGAAAATACAACCTTTAGGAGTAAGGGAACGTTGTGCACATACTTGATATAAAGTTTATATTGGAGGAGGGTTAAAGGGATTTGGATTTAACATTTGTGTCAACCAAAACTAAGATGAGAGTGTATGAGGAGAAAGGTCCATAAATTGAATAAAAAATAAATCAATAGAACCTAGTAAAATAGTTTATCATTGGGAAAATAAGTGAAGAGTTACAAGTGATGATGGAGGAGTAAGAGAAGAGCTAATCATAGTGGTATTATATAAGGTATTTGGAGCTTATTTTTTCTAATATTATAGCTCTACTAATTATAATTTTATTTTTATTCTTTTCCTTTTATAGATCATTAGCCTTCTAGAAGTTCCTCTTCTTCTTATCTCATGGATCATCATCCCCACCTCTTGCATCTTGTTTCTTTCCCAATTGAACAAGGTGTTATTTTTGAGAACCTAATGATTATCAATTCTAACTAGACTACTTACCCTCTTTGTTCCTTGAAGATGGCCTTATTCCTTAAGAGCTTTTTGATGTTCTCTCTCCTATAGTTGATTGAATTATACCTAAATAAAGAGTTGTAAAATTTATAGCTATAATATTTCCTCTCATTTTAGAATAAGGAGGGACTATTCCACCTATTCATGTTTATATTGTAAGATTTTTTTGAGCATATTTTTATTCTTGAATTTTGGAAACATTTCCCTCACTACTCTCTTTTGCTAGAAGTTGTTAAGTAGAACCCGCATAACAGGGGATAATGTTAGTTTTGGTTGATCACCTTCAATAACTACAATTCTTTCACTAATTTTGTTACTATTTTTAGGAGTGAATATTGGCATTGGCCTTGAATGGGAACCATCAAAGAGTTGTTCAAATTTATTATCCATTTAAATTTCCTAGGGTAAACACTTGCCTTCCCAACTTGCTTGTATTTCCACTTGACATCTATTTGATGCTCACTCTGAAATTGGTTCTTTAAAATAATTTTCTATTCTTTTATTTGCTCAAGTTCAAAGTTAGTAATCTTATTATAAAATGTTTTATAGGGAATTTAAGGATTAGAAGCAATTGGAATCTCTCATCAATTTCCAGTATCTTTTAAATTTATTTTTTTATTTACTTGTTCTTCATTACTTAAATTTTAAGTCTTGTCTCATGTAAAATAAAAATCATGCTCTAAGCTACCAAATTTTTACAACCATTTAACAAAGAAACTAATACCTGATCATAGTTTGATTTATCTTTTTTTTATCTTCAACTATTGATATTGTTGTTGCTGATTTTGTGTCTTATCAAAGAGAATTTTCATTTTACCAAAGGTTTCTTCTCTAAGGGAAGTGACGGTTTTAACTAGACTTTAGTCACATATAAAATCATATTTCTTAGACAAATTCCCTCTTAATACAATTATTAAATTTATTTTTATTATTAGTACTAGGTTTTTATCCTTTAGGGACATATAAATTAGTATATCATGAGAAAGAATGATAAAAAAAAAATTCCCACTTCTTTCTTATTGGATTGTTTTTAAAGAAGAGTATTATTAGTATTCTCTATATGACTTGGAATGTCTGTTTAAGGACATAATGTGCAAAGAAGCATTGTAAGACATCATTTGGTACTTGATATAAAGTGGAAGGGAACTACATGATAATTTATGACATTGTAAGATGTGTATGAAATAAATATGACATTGTAAGAAATGTAACAAGTATCTATAGTAATGTGTAAGAAGTTGGTAGCCATTTTTATTCTAGGTGGTCCAAAAGTACAAAGTTGTGTCACATGTTTATAAAAGAATGACTAACACTAATCCAAAACTTTAACTTGAATCACTAGAAAGTGACATATATGATTTGAATTTTGAAATCATGTAAACTAATGAAATCTATATTTTTAGAGTATTTTATGGTTATAATTTTTTATTAAAATTAAAAAATTATTTGAATATGCTTTTTGATAAAATAGACACTAGAATTTAGTTGCTAATAAAGTGTTGAAAAATGAAGTTACATGGGCATCACTTTTTATATAGTAAATTTTACCTTTTTCCCTTCAAATTTTTGGTGTAAATTTATAACTTAAAACTTTAGTACATGGATTTATTTTTACTCATTTTGATAAATATCTATTTATTAAATTAAATCTTAAAAAACATTTACACTAAAAACACAATAATTTCCATGGGATTTCACCTTTTGTCTTCACTATTTATCTAAACTGGGAAAAAATTATGTCATCTTGACATACAATCTTTTCTCTAGTTCATCATATTTTTTTCAAAAAATTTAAAATAATTTTAGTTATTTTTTTTTGAAAATATAATCAACCTTATAGTTTGTGTTGATGACCTAATTTTAATAAAAATAAAATATAAAATATAATTAAACTATTTAAAAATTATATTTTAAAAAATACACATATAGATCTACAATAGGGTATTTTTATATATAAAAAGACATTTTTTTAAGAGTAGGATTTGTTAAAACATTAATTTTTTTTGAATAATTTTAATTTTTTTGATAAATTGGTCCCAAAGAGATGTAAAATATGCATTTTGTGAACACTTCTAGTTGGAAAGATTGTGGCTCATATCTAACTTAGCTAGAATGAATCTAGTCAAATCATATGTTTTACAAAGAAATATATTTTGGTTAGAAATTCTTAAATGCACTTGTTTTTGATAAGTTGGCCAAAAGTGTGACAAAGTTATATACTTTTACTTGGTGGTTGATATTTTTTCTTTATCAGGCTATTTTATCCTCTAGTGATGGTAGATGCACAAGTTCATGAAAAAAGTCTTGAAGCTTCTAGAAAGATGCTTGCAACTTATGAACACATGGACTATGATATCACTTTGCATGTTGATAAATTTAATCATGGTTTAAGTCCATGGTATTAGAAACCTTTTATGGTATCCTAGATTACATTTTCCTATATATCAAGGACTTGGGATAGTGGAGTATAATTTTAATAGGTTATTTTGTTATGTTGTAAAAATATTTTTGGACTAAAGGGGGAAGTTATGTTGATGTACTCTATATTTGAGATTAATGTAAGCTTGTGCATTCAATTTGGTGGTGAGTTTTTTTTATCTAAAAGGAATTTTTATTAGAAAAATGATTCTCATAGTTTGCATATTTTATTGTTACACTATTATTTCCATTTCTATACATATTCGATCATTGTTAATTAATTAGTAAACACTAAGTTGAGGATGAATAAGTTTTATGATATTTTTATTCAAATTATCAACACTTGGTATCAAAGACTAGTTGGCTTGAAGAGAGAGGTGCCTCTTTTGGAGTGTTATTCATAATTTTTTTCTAGTTGAAGCTCACTAATTTTGTAATTTAGATTCTAGTGATAAAGATCATGTTTAACATTGTAGACACATAAATTTGGACACTTAATTTATCCAAATTTATCCCCTTTTGTCTAAACATCCCCTTATCTGCATTAATTAAGTAAAATCGTTATTATTTAATTAATCCCTCTAAATTTCTTCTAATCCCTAAGGTATCTAGTTAAATAATTAAATATATTCCCCCTTTCATCAAATGAATTAAATAAATATGCCATTTATTTAATTCCCTTTATGTCACATCCTCCATCATTTTTATCTAATCCTAATTATTCTCATAATCTCATCATTAGGGATGTGCACATGCCTAATCCTTAATTAGGATGTGTCACATCCTCCAACTTTTGCAAGTTGGCCTCTAATCTCTCCTAGCCACCTAAGCCTCCTCTAATCCTTCATTAACTAGCCTAATCAACCTCTCAAGGAATTTTTAATTCATTTTATCCTTCCAAGGAATATTAAATTCATTTTTCTCTTTCCCATGTGATTTTTGGCTTGTCATATCAAGTCACATGTGAAATCTAACCCTTTTTTAATCTTCATTAATTAGTCTAATCAAGTACTTGCACAACCTTAATCACTTAATCAAGTCAACCCTATTAAATGCTTTCTCCTTTTAGACAAGGCATCTCCATTCCCCATGTGAATTTTTAATTCACATTTAATCCCCATGAGAATATGTGAGGAATTTTTAATTCCCCACTTGTCCTCTCACCCGCATGGGGACAAGGACCTCCTTTATGAGATCTTGTCCAATCCCAAGGTACTATGTACCCCCTCTATGTCATGTACTATCCTTCCACCTCATATACACATCACCCTTTTTAAGCCATATCACATGCCACATGTCAAGATGTGAGGGCTTGTGAGTTAACAACTCACCTTAGCCCTATATCTTGATCTTGGTGGCTCAATCTTGACCATTCATTTCCCTAGAGATTTCCAAAATCTCTATAAATACCCCCTCTTTTCTCTCATTTTGAAGGAGATCATGCATTGTAGCCAAACTCTTGCAAAAAAATTCTAAAATCCATACTTAGCCATTTTTACACTTGCATCCACTTTCATCCATTATTGTATCATCATCTAACTTGCATCTTGTGCCATCCAAGGAGCATACAACTCCAAAGATTGAAGGGCCAACCAAAGGATCAATTTGAGACATGGTATAAGGTTTCATTTTGTCATCTTTATTTTGTGTTGAATTTAACTAGACTAATCTTGAGGTGTAGGTTGTTTTAGTGTTATTTGCACTATTTTGTTTTGTTGCTCATTTTCTAGCACATAGATTCTAATTCCATCACATTTCGGGCACGTTACCGGGACCCACAAATGGGTCCTTGGTTTCACATTTTCTATTTTTTTGAATTTTTGTAGGCATGCTTATGAGGCTTGACCCAACTCTAACAGATAGGTGGACCTTCCACGTGATTCTGACCTTCCGTGGGTGGACCCACTCCTCCCCATACTACAAAATTGTTTTTGAAAAATTTCTCACGGGCCTGCACCCACAAGAAGCTTAACCCACCCTCCACATGCAAACCGACCTCTCTGGGGGTGTGGACCTGCCCTCCCCAGACAGTAGAAATTTTTTTTTGGAGAACTTTTTCTCCTTGGGTGGACCTGACCTAACAGACAGGCGGACCCGCCCTCCACATGCAAGCTTGACCTTCTCCAGGGGTAGACCTGCCCTCCCAAGACTACAGAAATTATTTTTTGGAAATTTTTCACTGAGGGGTGGACCTGACCTAACAAACAGGTGAACTCGACCTAACAGACAGACGGACCTAACCTAACAGATAGCTGGATTTTCCCTAGACAATTTTTTTCAAAAGGTAAAATTTTAGTTTTTTAGCAATTTTTTGGCTATTTTAAGGGTTCTTAACCCCTAATTAGGAACATAGTTTAATTAAGAGGTGTCAATCAACTGTGTATGTTGTGTTTTCGAGTGAGCTATTTGATGTATCCAATCCCTTTGCGCCATTCAGCGATCCTAGGTGACGAGAAATCGTAGCTTACCACGTCCTTTGAGTCTACCCATTTTATTTTTCTTAGTGGGACCTGCTTGGGGATTTCATCACCCCAAGGGATGATTCCAACCACATGTACCAGTGGCGTATATAAAGGGGGGAGAGCAAAAGTTGTACCTCAATCCAACCACATTGTAATTGGCGAAGCATCTGGATGATGTGAAGAGTTGGTCCGTTTTTAGGTTCCCGACTCACGCTTGTAACGGGTTGGTGTTCACCGTTTGGGCCTCACGTACCAGGTGTATATCGAGGATTCCCTAGTAACCATGTGCATCCTAGATTAGAGGAATTTTTTGACCATACCCATCCTACTAGATATAGTCAGCGTTTTAAATTATTAGCAGCAACCAAAGGATTGTCTAATTTAACCAAATCTCTTTTTCTTTTTATGATTGTTAGCCATCTTGTCTTTAGCCTTTTTAATAAAATTAAGAATCAATGTATGCAACACCTAATGCATAATCGATTTTCCCTCCCCGTAAGGTTGCAAAATTTTTTCCCTGGGTAGACTTGCCTCATCCAAGAACACACCGACTAGAAGAATGCTGCTTTGGAGCTTGTTTGGTGTATTTAACAAACTTTTCTCCTTAGGCGGATTTCTCATCCAGGGGCAGACCTAACCTATAAACAAGTGCTTTGGAGCTTGTTTTGGTGGATTTTGACCAAATTTTGCTCCTTGGGCGGACTTGCTCTCATCCAGGGGTGGACCTAACCTATAAAAAGGTGTTTTGGAGCCTGTTTTGGTGGATTTTGACCAAATTTTTGCTCCTTGGGTGGACTTTCCCTCATCTAGGGCGGATTCCTGACTTAAACAAGTGTTTTGAGCCTATTTTAGCCAAATTTGACCAAATTTTGCTCCTTGGGTAGACCTGACCCATCCAGGGGCAGACCTGACCTTTGACCCACCCCTTTCAGGCCTATTTTAACAAAATTTGACCAACTTTTTCTCCTTGGGTAGACCTCATCCACATGATCCTGTCTTGATTCACCCTGCTTAGGGCCCATTTTATCCTAATTCTGACCAACTTTTTTCTCCTTGGGTGAACCTCGTCTTTATTCAACTTTTGTGCCCATTTTGAACAAATTTGACCAACTTTTTCTCCTTGGGTGGACCTAACCTTTGACCCACCCCTTTTAGGCCCATTTTGACCAAATTTGACCAATTTTTTCTCCTTGGGCGGACCTGACCTTCTCCTTGGGTGGATCCTTGGGTAGACCTGGCCTTCTCCATGGGTGGACCTGACCCAATAGACAGGCGGATTTTCCCTAACAGACATCTATATATGCCCTGCCATTTTCACACTGTTAACCCATTTTTCTCCATTCAAGCGCCAATCTTCTCAATTTTGTGTACTCTTTCCAACAACATATACCACTTCATACTTTCGAGAAGTTTCCTAGGGCACCTTTTCCTTCCCCATCTACCTCCTCGACGGGGGCATACCCTCCCATTCTCTCTCAATATTCCATCATAAACCTTCCCTTGCGAGACCGAGGCATCCCCTCTAGATAGCCATATATGCCCTCCTCCGGAGCCATACCTTCCCTCTTCAACAATCTTGATCAATCATTTACTCATTCTGAGTAATCTTTCAGTTATTCCAAACCTTCATCTTCTCGTTTCAAGAATCATTCATCCGTCGTGAGCAGTCGTTTACTCGTTCTGAGTAAATGTTCATCCATTTAACACATCCTTTCATCATTCCAAACTCTCGTTCTATCATTCTAATCATCCGTTTACTTGTTCCGAGTAAACATTCATCCATTTAACAGGTATGTGCAGGATCATGATGGGCCAAAAAGTGGCGATATGTAAGTGATATGATGGCCCATGTGGTCGATTTACTTTTTTAACCCAAAATTGATGAAACGAAAAGGGTTTTCAGTTAGAGACTTTCATCTTCCAATCTAATAGCAAATTATGATTTACTTGAATTTAATAAATAATTATTCATTTTCTATTTAATTACGATTTCAAAAGTCCTGAATCGACAGGCTATTGAAAAACATCTATAGCTTTCAAACGGTATCACATTTTTTTAATCCAAAACATGCATCAAATTCTATGCTTCGTATAATATAGGATTAGAAAAAGAAAAATTGAATTTCATGAAGATTTGACCAAGTCAAGGTGGTTAGACATATGAGTTTTTATATTTTAAAAGTTGTAATAAAAAATTCATAATTAATTATTTATAAGGGAAAAAATTACAAACAAATATGCATCACATTGAGATGAGTCTTCACTTATATCTAAAATATTCTAAAAAATATTATCATTTTATTGTGAAGGGTTGGTTAGATGCACACCATTTCCTTATTTTTCATTGAAATCAACATCGATTGGAAATTAAAATTTCACCAACAGATTTTTATTTTAATTATACCTAGTAGTTTAGAAACTATATTCAATTTTCTACGATTCTATTCTTATATATTTTTAGAAAATATGGGACAAATTAATCAAATTTTTGTCGCATTCTAACCTGATTTTTCTAATTTTTTTTGCCACTTAAGGGCCTTTTTTTCCATGATAATACATGTCTCCTAACACATCCTTTTCATCATTCTCGAACTCTTTCTATCATTCTCGATCATTCGCTACTCAAGTTTTGGTGCAACATTCATCCATTTAACACATCTTCATCATTCGAACTCGCTCTATCATTTCGATCCTCTGTTTACTTGTTCTGAGTAAACGCTCATCCATTTAACACATCCTTTCATCATTTTGAACTCTCGTTCTATCATTTTGATCATCCGTTTACTCATTCCAAGTAAAAGTTAATCCATTTAACACATCCTTTCATCATTCTAAACTCTCGCTCTATCATTCCGATCATCCGTTTACTCATTCTGAGTAAACGTTCATCCATTTAACACATCCCTTTCATCATTTCAAACCTCGCTCTATCATTCTCGACTACTTGTTTACTGCTCCTTGGTAAACATTCTACCATTTACATATCCTTTCATCAGCCCTAAACTCTCGCCTATCATTCGTCATCCGCTTACCGCTCCAAGCAAACATTCATCCATTTAACACATCCTTCATCATTCTCAACTCCTCATTCATCATTTGACAATCACGACTTGCTCGGTAAAACTTTCATTCGTTTAACACATCCTTTCATCATTTAACTCTTGTTCTATCATTCTGATCATCCATTTACTCGTTCCGAGTAAACATTCATCCATTTAACACATCCTTTCATCATTTTGAACTCTCGTTCTATCATTCTAATCATCCATTTACTCATTCCAAGTAAACGTTCATCCATTTAACACATCCTTTCATCATTCTAAACTACCGTTCTATCATTTCGATCATCTGTTTACTCATTCTGAGTAAACATTCATCCATTTAACACATCCTTTCATCATTCTAAACTGTCGTTCTATCATTCTGATCATCCGTTTACTCGTTCCGAGTAAACATTCATCCATTTAACACATCCTTTCATCATTCTGAACTCTCGTTCTATCATTCTGATCATCCGCTTACTCATTCTAAGTAAACGTTCATCCATTTAACACATCCTATCATCATTTTGAACTCTTGTTCTATCATTCCAGTCATCTATTTACTCATTCTGAGTAAACATTCATCAATTTAACACATCCTTTCATCATTCTAAACTCTCATTTTATCATTCCAATCATTTGTTTACTCATTTTGAGTAAACGTTCATCCATTTAACACATCCTTTCATCATTTTGATCATCCGTTTACTCATTCTAAGTAAACGTTCATCCATTTAACACATCCTTTCATCATTCCGAGCTCTCGTTCTATCATTCTGATCATCTGTTTACTCATTCTAAGTAAACATTCATCCATTTGGCACCTTCATTTATCATTTCGAACTCTCATTCTATCATTCCTATCATCCAGTTACTCGTTCTAAATAAACATTTCAAACCTCCTTCCTATCATTTTGAACTCTCATTCAATAAATCCTGATCACTCATTTACTCATTCTAAGTAATCTTTTAGCTATTCCAAACCTTCATCTTCTCATTTCGAGAATCATTCATCCATTGTGAGCAGTCATTTACTCATTCTGAGTAGTCGTTCATCTGTTCCAGTTAATCATTTACTTGTTTTGAGTATTCGTTCATCCATTTCTATCATCCATCTCTCCAATCAAATCATCATTTTCCCCATCCAAATCCCCTGAACTTTGTCTCGAGTTATTATTCAAATTGACCTAAGTGTCTGATCTAATCGTCATCATTAACATCCTCTTAGTATTTTCATCCATCCTAAGTTAATCATCATTGTTGGCCCAATCAATCAGTTTTCAATCTCAAAGTGGATTTGGTGCCGCAATCATCCTTTTATCCTTAATCCGATCAATCAGCATCCTAAGTCACCTAGGATAATCTCTGAACGGGGTTTATAGTCCCTCTCATCATCTTATCTGATCCATCATTCAATCTTATCAATCACCGATCAATCTTATCCAATCCAATCCAATCACATCCCTATCTAATCACCTTCGACCCAATCAATGTACTTCCATCTCGAATTAGATTCGGTGTCGTAATCATCCTTTGATAATCAAATCCAATTTTCAGAATCAATCCCATCACATCATCCAATCATCCTAATCTGAGCTTTAATCCAGTCCCAATCTGAGCTTGTCCTAAATCCTGATTTGAGCTTTAGTCCATTTCCATCCAAAATATTTATCCATCCTCTTTATCCTTTCATCATCATGAATTCTTATCCTCCATCAATAGTGGTCAAGGAAAACCCTAATTACATCGACAACGATAACGAAAGTCTTGTCAATCAAGAAGAATGTGACATAGATCCCCTTGACACTATCA
>VDFB02387352.1:0-12047 GCA_007258455.2 Sequoia sempervirens
AAGTGTATTTTGATGGATCCTACACATAGCATGGGTTAGGAGCTGGACTCTTCTTCATTACACCATAAGGAGATTGCATACCAAAGTCATACAAGTTGTCTTTTCCTTGCACAAATAACATTATAGAATATGAGGCACTTGTTATAGGACTCGAAATTGTAGTACAATGGCAAATCATGGCACTCAAGGTCTATGGAGACTCATAGCTTATCATCAACCAGGTCAATGATGAATACCAAACGAAAGATGACAAATTGACTCCATCCAAGAAACTGGTGGAAAGCCCAAAAAAATTCTTCATTGACATCACCTTTGAACAAATACCAAGAACAAACAACATAGCAGCAGATGCTATGGCAACAATTGGATCACTACTGGATATCCCACGCAATGTCCCTAAGCATGAATTTCTGGTAGAGCAGCTTCTCATACCGGCTTTTGAGGTACTAGAGTCTGAATTCGTGTGTGAAATCATTGGTCTCGGTGACCCTTGGTATCATGACATTTATACCTACTTGAAAATAGGAGTCCTCCCCGCCGATATCACCTCGAACCTTAAAAGAACATTTGTCAAGAGGTCATCCTGCTTTCTTATCTCAGGAGACACCCTATACCATAGGAGTATTGAAGGAACCTTGTTGCAAGCCCTTAACCTTGATGAAGCTTTGATTGCTTTAACCGAGGTACACGACAACATTTGTGGATCACATTCAAGTGGTATGAACTTGGCTAAGAAACTGCTAAGGACTGGGTACTTGGCCTACAATGGAGAAGGAAGCTCATGACTATTTATGAAATTTTTTACAATGTCAATAGCATGGGGACCTTAACCATGCACCAAATCAGGAGCTTCAACCAATTATAACACCTTGGCCCTTTTCACAATGGGGGCTCGATCTCATTGGAAAAATCACTCCCTCTTCATCTAATGGACAGAAGTTCATTATCATCGCAACAAAGTACTTTACAAAGTGGGTAGAGGCCATCCCAATGACCTACATCACAGGGAAGCAGATCTCCAAATTCATCTTGAACTACCTCATTTGCTGCTTTGGTGTTCTATAAGCCCTTATCTTAGATAATGGGACACTTTTCAAGAACCAGGGTGTTTAAGAGCTATGCCAAAAATTCAATATCCAACATTGCTTCACCACCCCCTCTTACCCCCAAGGTAATGGCCAAGCTAAGCCTACCAATAAAACCATCTTGAAAATAGTAAAGAAAATAGTCAATGAAGCTAGTCGCGACTAACACCTCTAGCTAAATCTTGCCTTATGGGCCTATTGAATGATTATCCACACGCCTAATAGTGCAACCCAATTCTCCTTGGTCTACAAATTAAAATCCATCATTCCCATTGAGATCGATCTCCCATCCTTAAGAATATCATTGCAAAATCTCATTACAAATGACGAATATCGGGTGTCAGGATTGAACGAGTTGGAACTATTGGATGAGTGACACATTGATGCCTTGAATCACCTACAATTCTATCAAAACCATCTCAAAAGAAGCTACAACAAGAAGATCAGGAGTTGGACCTTTCAATTTGGAGAGCTTGTATTGAAGGAGAATCAAAAAAATGTACCAAATCCAAACAACAAGGGAAAGTTCGAACCCAATTGGTTGGGACCCTTCATCATCAAAACAAGCTACAAATTAGGGGTATATCAACTATCTACACTTGAAGGTGAGCCTCTATAGGAGCCCATCAATAGCTCCCATCTCAAAAAAAATCATGTCTAAACTTGCTAGGTATAAATCAAAAAATATAAAAATATAAAAATCCAAAAAAATTAGAAAAAGGATTGAAAACAGTAAAGAAAAAAGATCATCCTCTAGTGAAAACCACTTCGATGGCACTTTGGGCAAGTACCTCGGTGAAAACTTGGAAAATAGGCGCCTAGTGTAAATAAGCACTTTTCATCCACCATGATCTCTACGGCTTGTTCTACATCATTCATCCATCGCATTCCATTGATCCTTCTGACACCCATCCACATCCGCATCATAGCTTGATCCTATGTTTGTATCATGATCCCTCCTAGTACTACTTGGCACATTCCTAAGGTCTATTTGTCCTGCCTATATCAAAGTAGTCTATCACACTATGCTTGGGGCATATTCTCATGTCTGCATTAGATCGATTCATGTATATTTTTGAAATATTCCTTAAAATCAAAAAATGCAAAAACATCTAAAACATGTCAAAAAATCCAAAAAAAAAAGTCCAAGGTTAGAAAAAGTCAATGGACAAGTCGTCTTGTCGAACTACGAGTCTTTGAGCTCTGAACGTAGGCAAGGCCATCATCGATGTGCCCCTGAGACACATTAGGTCAGTACTTTTGGAGTTTGTCATAATAAACTGGAAATCCATTTGTTCATATCTCATCAATAAATGAGCTTGTGTCAGTTGAACTACGTGGTCTCTACGTGTATAACGTAGGCAAGGCTAATATTTGATCAGCCCCCGAGGCCCCTAGGATAGGTCTTTAGGTTAGGTTCTTGGTAAAAATCTTAGAAAACACCAAAAACATTAGAAATTATGAAAATCAAAACATTTGCAAAACATCTCAAAAATCCCCAAAACAACCTCAAAATAATTCAAAAAGACCAAAAACATTAAAAAAACCCAAAAAAAAATCATCCATCCCATTTCACAATCACCCGAAATAAACATTTGCTCATAATAAATGACCGTCACCCCCAACCTTTGGTGAAAAAATAAAAAACAAGTTTAGCAAATTGGGAGTGAAAACTCAAACGTCAAAGTATCAGGTCTAAGTCAGTGGGAAAACAAGTTGGTTAGCTGATAGGGAGGTTGGTTGAAACAATCACAGTTTCATGCTCTAAGTCTTGTTAGAAGACTTCTATGGTGTCTCTCTCCACCACTTCAACCTATAGGACCTTTATTTACTTAGGATCCCCTGGTTTTGCCTTGCCAACCCCAACTACCAACATAAATCTTTCTACCAAATCCATTTTGGTACAAACTTGCAACTCTACACTTAGCCCTTAATCAACCCTAAAGGCTACAAAACCCCCAAATATTGAATTTAGCTTTGCAAGGGTGTGGAGGTGCTTCTCACATCATCAATCCATCCCATTAAAGGTATTAGGGGTCCACCTAGCTCCATTTGCAGGTCGCTTTCACCAAACCCTCTCTTAGACCTAAAAAAGGCTACTAGCCCTAGGAGCCCCAATTAGGCCTCTTTCTTCGAGAAAATAGGTTTGTTCTCAAATCTTTCTAAAGAACATTCCAATCTTTTCTTGGGATTCCTGGTTCATTTTCCCACCTCTCAAATATTTTTGAGGTCTTAGGTCTTCACTGTCCGTACAACACCCTAATTTGAAAATGGGTAAAATTAGGTCTTTTTATCCCTTTCTTGACTTATTTCAAACTGTTAAATTCTTCTTACATCAATTGAATTGATGGAGCTTCCTTCTTCATGTTGTATCTAGGCAAGACACTTACCTGCCCTCTCCACCCTATGATTTGTCTGGAAATAGACACCCCTGCAACTCAAGTGCTCTGCACTTTTTGTCTTCCCTAGCCGGACTCTTCCTGGCTCACCTAGGGCAAGACTTCCACCATAGACCTTGTCTTTTCTAAAGCCCTAAACTCTACAATATATACAACCATGGATTCTAGTCACTGTTCCCAAAGGGTCATACAATTTGTACGGTGGGAAAGTGTACTAACACTCCATTTTCTCAAAACTGCCTGGTTCAGACCAGCAACAGTGTGGAATCAAAATTATTTACAAACAGTGCTTGAAATTGAATAAAGGAACTAACTGGTAACAATACTTGAAAACTACTACACTACATCTTACACAGAGATTCTGATTACCATGATTAAACATTTAAAACCTAACTTCAATGCAAAAAATCAAGAAAGAAAATAACACACAAAACATTGTTTTTCCTTGAATTCACAAAACTTCAAAGAAATACCAATGTTTTCCAACCCTTCTCCAATGTCGAGGCATTCCATAAATAGGGTCCCTCAATCATTTATGCTCCCATGGGCTCTTCTTGTTTGTGAAACTCTAATTGGGCATTATTTTAAAATTGAAAACTTCTAAAATTCCTAAAGGTAAAACCTTACTAGCGAGAAACCAAACCTAATCATTTGGGTCACTTATTCTTCGGATGATCAACACGTAATCAAAAATTTCATTGAGGCATACATCCAAATGAACTAAGTTTTATTACGTAGTTGTCCTAGACAAGACTGTCCTAGACAACCTATGATAACGTTTGGGTGCTCCTACACTATTCTCCCCCTCAGCTAAACACTAAGGATTATGGGGAGAGATCAGAGATAAATGAATACCTTGCCTCTTGAACTGAGCTTCATCCACCCATGTAGCCTCAGATTTTGGTTTGTCCTTACATTTGATGAGATGTTCCATGTATTCCTTATACCGAGTAGACTTCTTCACCCTTGATTCCAAGATCCTTTCTGCTTGCAGCTTGTCTTTAGAAGGTAAGGCTATGCTACTCACATCCTTCAAGACATCCACACCTTACTGATCCAAGTCAGTGACTGATCCTTTATACTTGATCAAATCAGCCACATTAAACACTGGTGAAATGCCTAAATCTATAGGTAGCTCCACCTTGTATGCATTCTTTCCATACTTGGCTAACACCATACATGGTCCCACTCTCTACATCTGCAACTTGGTTGATGTTCCTTTCTGCAACCTAGACTTGTTTAGATGGACCATAACATAGTCACCGACTGCAAATTGGAGATCTTTCCTAGACATATCCACCTTAGCTTTCAGCTTGTGAGTAGCCTCTATAATTGTCTTCTTCACTTGCTCCTAAATCTCCTTCATGGTCTAAGAGAAATCCTCTGCATGGCCACTCTTATGCTCCGTAGCTCCTAAGTCTCTAAGTTCACACACACCTCTTGGGTGCATACCATACACTATTTCAAAAGGACTTATGCCTGTGGTCTGGTTCACACTGTCATTGTAGGCATATTCAACCTGTGATATGACCAAGTCCCATGTCTATCCATACTCCTTGGTTAGGCATCTTAGAAGGTTACCTAACACTCTATTAATCACCTCAGTTTGTCCATCTGTCTAAGGATGGTAGGCTGATCCAAAAGACAAATTAGTACCTAATGCTCACTCCGTAGAGTTTTCCAAAATGACTCATAAACTTTACATTCCATTATATCGATACTATGCTCAATGGCAATCCATGGATCCTCACAATCTCTTTGAAAAGTTAGGCAATATAGCTAGCATCATGGGTGGTCTTACCAAGGAATAAATAGCTCACCTAAACCCTATCTACCATGGGTATTATCCAAATTACTGTCTTAGTCTTGAGGGGTCTTACCACAGAGTTCCGTACTAATACATTTCCCATGGTCCTATTGGGGCTCGTTAGAGATTGATCTAAACGCGTACTAGCTCCCCCTTGGCTTTCATACAAACTACCTTTGCTCCACATACCTTCGACATCCCTTGGCAGCTTATGGGCCAATAATGGGAACGCACTAAGTTCCATTGTTTTATTTGATGCAAAATGACCCACTAAGACTACCATTGTGCTTCTCACGGATAAGATTCTCTCTCTCATTGAACCTTTGGAACACACATAAATGATTCCCTTTGAATAACAATCCAATTTGCAATGTATACTCTGAATATTGACTATGAAAGTGATTCCCAAAGTCAGAAAATACCTTGTATGCTTCCGAGAAGTCTTCATCTTCCCCATAGAGATCCTTGAAACTCTCTATCCCAATGCTCTTGATCGTATCTCTTGCCTTCGGCCAGCCTCCTACTTAGTGCATCTACCACCTTGTTCAACTGTCCCTTCTTGTGCTTGATGGTAAAAGTGAAAGCTTGGGGGTATTCCATCCATTTCAAATGCCTATTACTCAACTTTTCCTGTCTGTTGATGTAGCTAAGTGCCTGGTTATCAGTAAACACTACAAACTCTTTAGGTAGGAGATAATGCCTCCACTTTGTAAGTGACTGCACTAGAGCATACAGTTCTAGGTCATAGGTAGAATACTTTGTCTTAGCTTCATTGAGATTTTCACTAAAGAAAGCTATAGGCCTGCCTTCTTGGCTTAGCACTCCTCCTACTGCAATTCCACTAGCATCACATTCCACAGTGAATAACTTATCAAAGCTAGGTAACAAAAGGACGGGTTGAGTTGCTACTTCTTGTTTCAGTTTCTCAAAACCCTTCTCTGCTTCAAGAGTCTATTTGAACTTAGTTTTCAGGCCACCTTTGATTGTGTCAAGTACTGGTGCACATATGCCACTAAAGTTCCTTATAAACTTCCTATAAAACTGAGCTAACCCATGAAAACTCCTTACCTCTGTTCCAGTGGTTGGTGTAGGCCATTTTAGGATAGCTTCCACCTTGCTTGGGTCCATCTTCAATGATCCTTGGGATACTACAAACCCCAAACACACAAGCTCTTGTTTGAAGAACTCACACTTTGCTAGGTTAATGGCTAACCTCTCCTCCTACAATCTTTTAAGAACCAACTCCACATGCTTTAGATGTTCTTTTGTTGTCTTGCTAAAGATGAGTATATCATCTAGATATACTACCACAAATAACCCTGTGAAGTCCTTAAGCACTTCATTCATGAGCCTCATGAATGTGCTAGGCGCATTTGAGAGGCCAAATGGCATAACTCTCCACTCGCGTAACCCATCAGTTGTCTTAAAGGTTGTCTTCCACTCATCCCCCTCTTTGATTCTAATCTAGTGGTATCCACTCTTGAGATCTAACTTGGTGAAATACTGAGCTCCTCCAAGACAATCCATCAAATCCTCAATCCTAGGAATAGGGAACCTATATCTGATTGTAATTCTATTTATAGCCCTAGAATCAGTGCATAACCTCCACTTACCACCTTTCTTGGTTGCTAAGACCACTTTGAGTGCTGCCTTGAATTTGATGCTCTTCCTGGTAGTCATGGTCTAATAACTCTGCACTTGTCCCAGCTGCTTCTGGGTTAGTTTGGTGTAGCTTGTATCGCCTTGTTGGCAATGAAGCCCACAGGTATGAAGTCAATCTCATTAGTGATGAAAAGTCTTTGGAGTAAGATTCTTTGGTGTTCAATCCACCGGCCCTATGTCCTTGAACTTCTCAAGCAACTTCTGGACTGCTCCTGGTATGATTGTTTTCTTAGTCTTATCTTCCTCCTTGGGTTGCACCAGGACCACATATCCTTCCCCTCCTTGTTGTAGAGTGTTGATAAACTCCTTGCCCCTACTTAACTAGACACTAGGTGTCTTTGACTGTCCTTCTTCCTCATCTAATAGTGACTACAGTTTGAATGTCTTTCCATCCTTCTTGAATGAGATAGTGTTCTCCTTTCCATCATAGATGGCTCCTCTATCATACTACCATGGTCTTCCCAATAGAAGATGGCATGCATCCATGGGAAACACATCACAAATCAACTTGTCCTCGTACCCTCCAATGGATAACTCCATTGTTGTCTGCTCATTTACAAGAACACTCTACCCTTTATTCAGCCATGTCACCTTGTAAGGATTAGTGTGGGGTACCTTCTCCAACGTTAACTTCCTCACTGCTTCCTCTGAGATAATGTTATCAGTAGACCCTGAATCCACTATAACCTTGCACACCTTCCCAAGTATTTTTCATCTTACCCTGAATAAGGCTCTCCTTTGCTTTGGCTCTTCTTTGATTGGTTGTCTGATTAGAACCCTGCTAAACATCAAGTTCTCCCCCATTTAGAACTCAATGCTTGACCCAACCTTTGGTGACTTACTTACTGGTGTCTTCACCGGGTGATGCCTCCATGCTCTCTTTCGCATTTGAGATTGAAAACATAGGGCACCTGCCATTTGGATGACCTACTTGACCGGGTTGTGACACTTCCTTACTAGCAAAGTATGAGTTGCACTCTGCTCCTCTTCCTCTGCTTGAACCTCCCTTGAAGTTCTTCCTCTGCAGAGTTGCTTTCACCTCCATGCTTTCTGTGGTTTGGGGCTTTCTCCAGTTCTTTGTTTCAATCATCCCTCTGCACCTTGGTATCCACCTCACCTTATCCTCTTTGATCTTTGCTTTCCTCTGTTCGCCCGGTGCGTTTCCTCTTACTCCTTTCTTCAATATTTATAGCCAATTGATAGCATTGGTGCACTGTTTTGGGACTTAGAAGAGTCATCTCCTCTTGAATGTTCTACTTCAAGCCGTTAAGGTACCTAGCCACCTTAAGACTTCCATCCTCTGTAACATTAGACCTCATGCAATTTTTTTGAAACTCCTCAGTATAAGAGTTCACAACTTGGTCTCTTTGTCTCAAGCTCTGTCTCTTCTTATGCAATTGAATCTCATAATCATCTGGCATGTATGCTTCTTTCACTTTATTATGTTCCCTTCGAGTGAAATAGGAAGCTACTTGGCTGCGCTCCCTCTTTTTGAATGAACTTCCACCATGTCAAGGGAAGAACCCTCTTAATCTTGGTTTTTCCACGCTACCTTCCGGCACTTCGTTTGACTCCATCACCTCAAAGTGGTTTTCCATTCCCTCCTATCGATCCATGACTACGTCCGACTTCCATTTTCCCACTGGGTGGTACTTGCGGCTGGGGTGCTGCCGAAGGCCTTCCGATGCCTTCAAGCAAGGCTCTTTAGCGCAGAGCAAGGGTCAGGGATTCGGGGATCTTGTCTTCCCTGCAACCTCTTCTTTCTTCTTTCGAGGTACCCTTCCTTCCAGCGCACATTATACATTTGCTTACTCAAGTTGGGCTATTATTTCCCCTCGATAGCTATTGTCTTCCTCCCTATTCTTCTTAGCTGGCAATTGCATTCACTGCAGCCAAATGGAGCCGCTGGGGCTCGGTCAGCATATATTATTTCTTTCCCAGGAAATCTTTTTTCTTTGCTCGATACCAAAGCCCGTGGAGGTTGGTTGGGGCACCCGTCAGGTTCATGCTCTAAGTCTTGTTAAGAGGCTTCTATGGTGGCCTCTCACTACTTCAACCCTGGGACCTTTCTTTTACTTAGGATCCCACAGTTTTGCCTTACCCAACTACCAACATAAATATTTCTACCGTCCATTTTGGTACAGAGCTTTGACTCACCTTGGCCTTGATGCCCTAAAGAGGCTACAAGCCCCGAATCTTGAATTTAGCTTTGGGAAATTTGGCTGGAGGTGCTTCTCACATAATCCCCATTCAAATCCATTCTAGAAGGTGTGGGGTCCACCCACAAGCCATTTTAAAATTCGCTTTGCAAACCTACTCTGCAGTTACAAAGGCTACTAGCCCTAGGAGCCCCAATTAGGCCTCTTTCTTCGAGAAAATAGGTTTGTTCTCAAATCTTTCTAAAGAACATTCCAATCTTTTCTTGGGATTCCTGGTTCATTTTCCCACCTCTCAAATATTTTTGAGGTCTTAGGTCTTCACTGTCCGTACAACACCCTAATTTGAAAATGGGTAAAATTAGGTCTTTTTATCCCTTTCTTGACTTCTTTCAAACTATTAAATTCTTCTCACATCAATTGAATTGATGGAGCTTCCTTCTTCATGTTGTATCTAGGCAAGACACTTACCTGCCCTCTCCACCCTGTGATTTTTCTGGAAATAGACACCCCTGCAACTCAAGTGCTCTGCACTTTCTGTCTTCCCTAGCCGGACTCTTCTTGGCTCGCCTAGGGCAAGACTTCCACCATAGCTCTTGTCTTTTCTAAAGCCCTAAACTCTACAATATATACAACCATGGAGTCTAGTCACTATTCCCAAAGGGTCGTACAATTTGTACGGTGGGAAAGTGTACTAACACTCTATTTTCTCAAAACTGCCTGGTTCAAACTAGCAACAGTGTGGAATCAAAATTATTTACAAACAGTGCTTGAAATTGAATAAAGGAACTAACTATTGGCACACAATACTTGAAAAACTACTACACTACATCCTGCACAAGTTACAATGCCATGATTAAGCCATTAAAACCTAACTTCAATGCAAAAATCAGAAAATAACACACAAAACACTGTTTTCCCTTGAATTCACAAAACTTCAAAGCAATACAAATGTTTTCCAACCCCTCTCCAATGCCGAGGCACTCCATAAATAGGGTCCCTCAATTAGTTATGCTCCCATGGGCTCTTCTTGGCCGCTTGAAACTCTAATTGAGCATTATTTGCAAAAATTGCAACTTCCTAAAAATCCTAAAAGGTCAAAACCTTACTAGCAAAAACCTTAGGCCTAATCATTGGTCAACATGACCTTCATCAGATGATCAACATCCAATCCAAAATTCCATTAAGGCTTACATCCAAATGAACTAAGTTTTATTGCCTAGTTGTCCTAGACAAGACTGTCCAAGACAACCTATGATAACCTTTGGGTGCTCCTGCACCATTAGCTCTTGGTATTAATAGTTCATCATCCAGTTAAGTCCCAAAATCATCTGATAACATCATGTCCTAGGATGCATCCTTCCTACAATGGACATCAACATCAGGCATCACTATAATGTAGTCTTGGCTAGAGGTATGAAGAACATTAGTTAGTTTGTTTATTTGGTCCTTGTCTTGTTGATTTATCTTATTGGGCTTGTTTCGATGACCTCTCGATGATGTCTAAACCAAATGATTTAGAGAGAAAGGAACAGTGCATTGTTCATTATCTTTTTATCTGTTGTGCTTGTTGGATATTCTTGTAATATAACCTTGGTCATGCTTACTTTGTTTGGTTTATAGGGAGGGTGTTTTGGGTATCCTGTTGACCACATGGGAAGGTTATGCTTTTCTATGTTTTGATTTGAGATGTTTGAAATATCTGAACTACATCATAAGTAAGGTTTTGTATGTCAGGTGTGAACAGGGATACTCCTCTCTGATTGTCGAGTCAAGGTCCATCACATTAGGTACAACGCCATCCTGGGTCTTTATACCTTGATGCATTGTATCTACATGTGTTATCAAACATAAGGAAAGTAAGCTCTTTACATCTCCAATCCCTGATAAGTGAAACATCATCAATCTCTCATCAGTATTTCTAATAAAATATTTGTAGATCATGGACTTGTTGGATCCTCTTTTCATCATCTCATTTCTTCTTTCTTCTCTCTGCGCTAACATGGTATCATGACAGTCAACCAAACATCACCAATGCATCCATCCTACATCCACAAAACCATTAGCATATTGCATATCATTCATATCATACGTCAATCATCTCATATACATTTGCATTCTTATCAATCTAGATTGGTTATTCTAAGCATTTCATATACCATACATTTTCATAAAACATCCATTGCATAATCATATAGGCATCATTACATGTTGCATCATCCTACACACATTGCACATAAAAAAAGTACTGAAAAAGAAAAAGAGCATATCATAACATTACATACATCTCATAATCATAACGTATCACATCATCCATTTTGCATTCATCATTTAGGGCATAATATATATTTGTTATTATAAGAATCTTAGGATCATTTGCATACCATAAACATTTGCATCCATACATCCACATGCAAACATCGTCATCATTAAAGTGTATAGAAAATATACATAAAATAATGCATCCATAACATTTACATCCACGAACATCTGCATAATCATCCATCACATAACATTTCATGTACATCATATCACATCCATATAGAATCACATTGCATATACATAAAACATCAAATGCATTCATACATAAGGCATAAATAAAGTGAACACATCGCATCATAAATCAGTCGAACCCATATCATATATATATAAATCATCATTGTCATAGTACAAAATCTGACTCAAGTGTATGTATATCGATCATGATACAAAGCCCACAGTGTATCAAAAATGGAGTCTGTGAGTATCAAAAGAATCAAGCACTGATCCAAAACCTGCACCCATCCACTAGCCTTGATGACTGTTCCCCTCACTTGCATGCCCCTCTAACTAATCAACTATCTGTCAGGCCCCTGTCTGCTGAGAATAATCTAGCCATTGAAGAGCCGCGGGCATAGTTTGCTGATAATGAAACCTGTAGTACTCTGCTTCCTGGACA
>VDFB02387353.1:0-104294 GCA_007258455.2 Sequoia sempervirens
TGGTTGACTCAAATGACATGGTGCTAATCATGAGGATAGAGGAATTCTCAAAAATCCTAGGTAAATCAGTTATGGCATCATCCCATCACTACTACTACAAACATCGGTTATGTAAAATGTGAAATTGTCTAAGGACAAACTAGTGGATACAAGCAATTGAAGGGTACTAAGGAGTTTTGACCTTCTTAACCAAGGGATTTCAGCCACGTATGGTTATACTCAAAGGGGTACATCTGAGGCCAATATTTTTCATTTGTGTCTCAGGAATGATGGGTATTAGAAGGCCATTGTCATTTTGTCCCAACTTTCTATTTTTGTCATAACCCATGACAAGCATCATCTATAAGCCTTTACTGCTATCATCCATAGGTAAATTGGTTGCTGGTCTACTGTCTTGGTACAGGAGATGGGATGGGTCCTCTTCTATTACTTCTTTGCCAAGATCTCCCCAACTTCTGAAGCTAGAAGAGCCTACTGTGAAGGTTTGGGATGAGGAAGCATCATTTGACTGTGGTTGTCCTCATGACTTGAGAGATTGTGGTAACTCTACTACCACAAAAGAATTTTTTGGAATTGTATAGTGTCCACCCCCATTGTCCTGGATAATGACCTTGATGTTGGCGATGGCGGGGATGGCGGGTGTCTCTATCGTAGAAGTGGAGGCGAGAGTAGTTGGATCAATATATGGAGTTGAGGGACCTTCATCATTCTTTGGCACTTGGTGGATTTTGTAATATTTGGCTTCTAGGCTCTTGCAGTAAGAAAAAGGTTCAGGATCCCCGTGGATATTGACCTCTTGGCCTTGGTATGTGAACTTGACACATTGGTGGAAGGTTGATGCCACTACTTGCATCCCATGGATCCATGGATGCCACAAGACAATGTTGTAAGGAAAATCAAGGTCGAAAACCTGATAGGCGGTTTCCATAATTGTTGGCCCTACTTGAATAGGGAGTTGGATAGTGCCCTGATTGTGATGCCTTTTCCTTTTTCAATGGAATCCTCTGAGATTCTCAAATTCTTTATGAGCTTGAGGCAACAAATGTTTAAACCTACACCTCCATCCACCAAGACTCTTTTTACTTTTTTCTTATGCACCAGGACCTCCAAATGGAGTGCATGATTGTGAGATGGTTGGGTGGGAAAGTCTTGAACGAAGAATGTAAGAAGATTTGGGGCAAGGATCTTTTTGTGGGCTGATGATATCTTCAGTAACTCCATGATGGAGATCTGAGCTAGGGTTCTTTTCAACTGATCAAGGACATTATAGCCACTAGGAACAGATCTCAAGTTGGAAGTGGGTGCTCTAGGAGGTTGAGATGATCCTGTGATGGTAATTTTTTTGCCTCTTGTGGTGACACCACAATTAGCTTGGTCTCCTTTGATGGTGATAACAGTGCAATACTCATCTAGGGATGCGATGACATGGTCATATACATGATTCACAATTTTGAATGTACCTTTCCCCTTATCATTATTATTTTTACCCTTGTTATGATTGGGCATCAGATTCATGTAGATTTTGAGATTCTAATTTCCCGCTGGTTGCTCCACATTTATGATTTTTTCATCAATGAGGTCTTGAATTAAGTTTTTCAACCTCATACAACTGGCAGTTGTGTGTCCCTTGATCTTATGGAAATCACAAAGGTGATTTTCATTGTACCATGGTGGTTTCACCAAGGGCTCTTGATAATTGTCATAGGTGGGGATTGTGATGATTTTTTCTGCTACTAGTCACTTCATGATGGATTCAATTGATTCCCCAAGGGTTGTGTACTTCCACTTAGGGGAGTTTTTGTTTCATTGGGGTGGCCCTCTTTGATCATTCACATTGTTGATTGTTTGATTGTTTGGCTACTGAGTCACAATGTTAGCTTGATGATTGTTCTAATGGTTGTTTTGGGGTTGTTGCTGGGGTGCTGGTGTGGTGCTGGTGTGTTTTGTCGAGGAGCACTGATGAAAACTTTGGCGTTAAAAACACCATTGTTGGTAATGTTTCTATTCTTTGCCCATGTACAAGGATTTTCATTGTAGTTGGTGGATGGGCGATTGTTTTGTTGTTCAAGATATGTGGGTGTCCCTCCTTGTGCAATAAGGGCTCATTCAATGTTAAGTTCCTTGGAGATCAATTGATCGTATGTGGTGATTTCTTGCACCTTGAGATGAAATGCCAAGGTTCCCTCCAGATTGGAGATGATGGTACAAACTTGTTGATCTTTTGGCATGACCCATTTGCTCCTATTGGCCTTGGATCACCATCATTGTAGGAAGGACAAAAATCATTCATTTTTACCTTGTTTAAGAGTTGATAGTTCCTTTAGACTGACATCCATATCGATATTGAAGGTGTAATTTTTAATGAATACGTCTACTATCTCCTAGAAATTTTTGATTCCAGGAGGAAGGCGAGAGAACCACTCCATGGTTTGGCCTACCAAAATTCTAGGAAATAGCCGCATCAAATATGTATTGTCATATGCGACCTCTATGCAATGAACTTGGAATTCACTAATGTGATCTTCAGGGTCTCTCGTCCCTTGGTATTTATCAAATTTTGGGATCTCAAATCCCTTTGGGAATGGTTTCATTACAAGACTCCTATCAAATGGATAGGGACACAAGTTGTTGGGTGTTTTCATGGTTTTCATTGATTGAAGATCAAGCACTTGTTGCGAGAGCAATTTGATTTGCGTTGTTACATCGTTATGTGGATCAGGGGGTGGGATGAAGGTGTTCTGTGACAGTTTGCTTGTTGGAGGGATGTGTGGATTGGTTGGCATGTTGGTGGATGGTGCTTGTACATTTTTTTGTGCCAAGTATGCTTGTACTTGCTGCTATATCAACAATGCTTGTTGTTGGTCCTGTTGTTGTTGCACTAATAGTACCTATTGTTGAGCTTGTTGTTGCCGTTGTACCAACAATGCTTGTTGTTGGGCTACTTCTTGCTTCTCTTGGTATTGCTTCAGTGCTTGATGGTATGCTTGTTATTGGGTGAGGTACTGTGCTTGCACCTGTGCTTGTTCTTGTGCCTGCACTTGTTGGGCTTGTGCTTGTTGGGCAGCTTATGTGGCTTGTGCAGCCTATGTAGCTTGAGCAACTTGTTGTTGTAATAGGGCTTGGGCTTGAGTAGCCTTATGTGCTTGTTGTGCTTGTTGCGTGACTTAAGCGACTTGAGTGGCTTGCACTGCTTGAGCGGCTTGTGCTACTTGCTATGCTTGTTGTGTAGCTTGTCAATTTTGGATTTGTTGTAGTGCCTTTTGATAGGCAGCTTGTTGAGCACCTTTTAATGCAATGCTATATTGGCTTGACGTATTTGTGTTTGGTGGTGGAGGTGGTGGTGGTGGCGGTAGATTTGGTATGGTGTTTGTTGTCATGATAAGAGGCACCATTGTATTGATGATTGGGAGTGTGGTGGATGATGTAATTGATATGCTTGGTCCTTGAGAGACCATGCTTTGGGGAATGGTTGATGACGTGGTGGTTGCTTGTGTTATTGGGATGGTTGTCATCTTTTGTTGCGATTATGATGGAAATATGGGAGGATTTGGTATGATGCTTTGATTAATGATTGGGGGATTGTTTTGAATGAGTGGCAACAATGGTGGTAACCCCAAACTAAGAGTTGGTGTTGATGTTGATGGTAAGGGTGGAAGTGGTGGAAAAGTGAGTGGCATACTTCCTTGGGGAAATGATGAAGATGTAGGTTCAAAGATGCTCCCTGGTCCAAATAAGTCTTCTCCTTGCGAGGTCATAGGGAGAGAGTTTTTTGTGTTTAACGGGTATGTCAGTGTTACGTGAAATGATGATGATGGGTGATTCAGATCATGAAAGGTGAGGGGGACATATGGATTTGATGGATTTTGGGGTATGGATTTCCCCAAGATCGTGTTTGCATCCAAATCTTGGTTACTCACAAGGGGGTGAGTTTTTAGTGCATTGAGAAATGCACTCCCTTTGTTAACAATAGGTTGAGTTGGATCAATGGATGATGTAATTTGGGGGATGGGTTGGGTGATGCTTTGGAATGGAGGTGTGGATGAGATTAGGGGCATAGATGAAATTGGAGGCATGACCCCAAAAGGTTGTTCTACAATGGTTCTCACATTGTAATCAAAAGGGAGTTTAGCCCCTTGTTTTGCTAATTCAGGCATGTATTGTGAAGGATGGAGCTTCATCATGATGTTGACAATTCTATGATTCTTGGTATTTTGGACCATTTCAGTGATCTCATCTTGTGTCATCCTGAAGGAATTATTGGTGATATCCTCCACTTGAGCTTCCTCTTGTAGATTTTTTCATGATGAAGGAAAATTAGTTAGGGGATTTCTTGATCCAACGAGATTCATTTTGGAATTTGTTTGGCTTAGGTCACTTGAAGTTGATGTTTCTTTATTGGTCTCCATGTTCTTCTTGTGTTGTGATCTTGTTTGAACCATAAAATGAGGCTCAAAAGAGAAGATCTAGGATGATTAAGGATCAAAGGTGTGATGGTGAAATGCGTGAAAGGTGGATGATATGGATGATTAAACTCTTAGAAGATCTTGAGAGGGGATGCTGGACTTTTAGGACTTTTTGGATTCTTGGATTCTTGGATTTGATTTTTGACCTTGATTTGGTTCGGGATTATTTTGATTTTTACATAATGAACAAATGGATCCCAAGATGTTGGATGTTATCTATGGGATAGACTTGCTCACAAGATGGTAATTTGACTAAGTGTAGGAGAAGGATGTATCTACCCACACTTAACCAAACAAAGATGATTTTGATGATAATTCAAGTAAGCATATGGAGAAGGATACATCTACATATACCTAGCTAAACAAGATGAGATGTTTTGATTCAAGGATTTTGATTTGTTTCAAGGATTTTCATTCATGGATTTGCCAAAATGTCTAGCATGAAGGATGATTTCAATATTTTCAAGAGTTTTTGGTGAGATGACTTTGGTTTGATGTTTTGAAAGATGGATGAAGTTTGACTTTGATCCTATGTGTACCTAAAAAGACTCTTGTTTACAAGACCTCAGTTTTGAAGAACATTCTTTACTCTAAACAAGGTGTTCAAATTCCCAAAAAATATTTGGATGTTGACAATAATAGAATGAGTACAAATCGAGATTATTTCTTGAAGCTCTTCTGTAAAAACTAAAAAGTAATCATTGTATGAATTCATAGAGCATTGAGAGATGCTTTTGATGATCTTTTGGACTAAGAGCTTTTGACTTTGGTTTGTAGATTTTGATTTTGCGTGAAATCATTTGAGACACATGTGTGGGGTTCAATTGTTCTTAGATTTTCTTAGTGACTTCTTTTTACCACAAACAATTCTTGATTAGGTCTTTGAGCTAGATGTCTAATGTCTTAACTTCTTCTTATCCCACAAAGTATATCATGTGGAACTTCAATGAAATCAAGGAAAAAGTTACCTATTGTTGACTTTAGTAAGCAAATCAAGATGTAAATCCAAATGTTTAGAAACCTCTAAGGATAGAATCCCTAGGGAAAGCAATAACACTTAAATTTTGTCAATGTTATTTGCTTCCTAAAGGGTTTGAAATTTGATGACAAATGTTGAATGTTCTTTTCCTAATGTTTATGAACAAGCAATGTGTTTTGTTTCCAAGAACATGCACAACCCTATGGCTATGAAAGACTATATTTGTTGAACCCCCACTTGGACAAGTCTATCTACGCTTACTCTTAGTGAATGGTTAGATGCTTGACCACACAGGCTCCCCCTTACAGTGCACTCACTTCTCAAGTCAGCCAAGCATCAGTACCCATGTATCTCCCATGGCATACTTTCCATTTCTACTAAAAGCCATAAAAGTGTGGGGCGGCATCAGAACGATCGTTCTTGCACCAACAAATAGATCAAGGATTTTGGGATTTTCTAAATAGGGGTTTTAATGTGGGCATTCTATTCATGTGGGACCATCCATTTGGCAAGAGACCATTGTTTCCCTTCTCGTTGGAATAATCCTCATGATATTGGCCTTTGTTCCTGTGATATCCAAATGTTTTACCTATTCTAAACAACTAAAATGCAATGGAAGAACACAAAGAAACACCTCAAGATTAGCCTAAGGAATTTGTTAATGCAAAGAGAAAAAGTGTAAAATGATTGCAAGTGGTTATACCTTCTCTTTACAGTTGAAACTCCTTGGTTGGCCCTTGATTTTGGATTACTTTGTATGCTCCTTGGATGGATCTTAATGTGGCTAAATGCAAGATTAAACTATATGGTTAGATGCAAATGCAAATAGATAAAATGGATGGCTAGATGAGTGCACAAAATAACAACATTTAGTTGCAAAATGACTAAGTGTTTTTAAAATGCCTTAGAGGAGGGGGTATTTATAGAGAAACTTGAATTCTCTAGAGAATTCAATGGTTGAGATTTATCCAACAAGTCCAAGATGAAGGGCTAAGGTGAGTTGAGGACTCACAAGCCCTCACATCTTGACATGTGTAATGTGAAGTGGCTAAGGGTGAGATGATGTGTAGGTGATGTGGAAGGGAGGTACATGGTGTGGAGGAAGGACAAGTACCTTCCAAGTACCTTGGGGAGTGAGAATATTCCTTGGAGGAATAAATGTGAATTAAAAATTCACATGCTTGGGAGAATCTAGTGGATAAGAGAGGGTCTCCAAAAAGATGGGAGTTGGTCACATGTGACTTGATGTGACAAGTCAAAGATTCTAGAAGATGCATGGGAAAAGGGAATTCTAGGAGGAATAAAAGTGAATTAAAAATTCACATGGGGAAGAGAGGATCCTTGGATGAATAAAAAAGAATTAAAAATTCCTTGGGGGATGGGGAGAGTTGACCAAGGTACTAATTAGGCTTAACTAATAAGTAATTAGAAGATAATTAGGGGTTAATGAGGATTAGAAGCCAACTTGCAAAAGTTGGAGGATGTGACACATCCTAATCAAGGATTAGGCATGTGCACATCCTTAATGAAGATATTAGGAGATGGATTAGGATTAGATGAAAATGACATGTGAGGAATGTAATATTTATTTAATTCATTTGATGAAAAGGGGATTAAGGAGGGTAAGGTTTTTAATTATTAATTAAATACCTTAGGGATTTGGCAGAATTAAGGATATTAATTAAATAATAGTAATATTACTTAATTAACTCAGATACGAGGATGTTTAGATGAAAAGTGATAAATTTGGATAAATTAATTGTCCAAATTTGGATGTCTATAGTTCCAATATCAACACTTATATCCCAGGTGGAAGTCGCTTGGCTTTAGCGTGTTCTCGGTTGGGTCATTCCCTTGGGTGATTACTTTTTCCCACAAGGCAGGACCTCTAAGATAAAAAAAAGCAAGCAAACATATTCGTAACTTGATCAATATTTGTTGTGAACCAAAGAGAGAGAATGTACGCAATATGCTCCACTCACACTCGCAAGGTTTGTTCAATTTTAAAATCCAAATTGAAGTGTGTGGGTAATTATTTACGCAACTTAATGTCACCAAAAGTCCTTTTGATTCTCAAGATCACCGTGAGGCATGAGAGAAGTGCATACGTCCTTTTAATGATATTACTTTGAGTAAGTAATTATAAAACAAAGAAGCACATGTTCATTTTAAATCCACCAAGCAATGATTTGATTCTTCTTAAAGCACCAAAAAAAGAAATATGGAGATTTCCTTGTTCAATTGTTAATCCTCAAACCAAATCTAGTGAGTTTATCCTAAAGTTCTTTTTAAGCCCTTTGTAGTAAAAATTGAAAGCTTTTGTAGTGTTTTTCTTAGAGTGCAAAAAAAATTTAGTATATCCTAAGCACATGAAAGATAACAAATTTTTAAGAGAGATTATAAGTTCTCTAAAAGTGTTAAACAACACTAAAGTATTAAAAAAAACTTGATGTAATGAGAGAATGATGTCATAATGTCTCTTTCAACCTCATTCTTCTCCTTCACCTTGATTAGACCAACCTACAAAAACTAGTTAGAACTGCAAAACAGAGGTTAAGAAAGTAATTAATAACCTAGATGATCAAAATTGAAAAAACACATGTTATAAGAAATTGAAATTTCACTCTTTATTTTACTCCAACGGCGGATTCTGCACAAACGGTGTTGTATAGCACCGCTAATTCTACACGCGTCACTCTGCAACAAAATAGAGAGTGTGATTGCGTCAAAGTTTTTTCTATCAGTGCTATTTGAAGTTTGAGAATTCCAGTGCATGAGAATTGAACTGATGGTAGAGTTAAGAAATTTGAATTCTGGGTGGGAAAGACTGAGCGACATAGTTTGCAGTTTGAAGCATCACTGTATAGAGCTGCTAGATTGGTAGTGGTGCAGTTTCCTATAGACACAAAAAATAGAAAAAAGGCACATAATTTTGTTAAAAAATGTGATTTAAACTTGAGATTCACCCTCCTTCTAGCGCCAAAATTTTGAACCCCAATCCTATCACCTGCAAACCATAAAAAAAAACACATAGTTAGATCATATGCAAGTGAGAATCAAGATTCCCCATGAAATCCATTAACAATTCTCAAAATAGGAAATAAAATTGAAGAACACAATGAGAAAGCAATGAAATCCTAATTAAGCAAGAAAACTCTTGATCCCATGGGGGAATTGGTGCCAATTTGATGTGAAAATTGGTCCTTTCCCAACTCCTATGATGCAATGTTGATGAGTGATGAAGGTTGATCCACTTTGTTGAAGATTCACTTGAGCTCCATGATAAAAAAAATCTGCTTAATCTAGCTAAGACCTTGATAAAATTGATGAAGATGGATGCGCTTGAAGATGAAATTGTGGATGATCAAAATGAGGAGAGAAGCCTCTTATTTATAGAAAGACAAGATGGAAGAATTCCCAAAATGAAGCAATGTGGGATCATTCAACATCCAATGGGCAAGTGCCACTTGTCAAGATGTGAATGGGAAAAGGATGTGCACATTTTGATGAATGTGGCCATAAATTCAATTAGGTGGAATTTGAAAATAGTGAAATGACATGTAAGAGGGAAAAAAGAATGTCTTAAATGCCACTTGGCTCAATTCACAAGGACATGTAAGAAGGAATGAATGTCTTGTTGGAAGGAAAAATCCACTTGGATGGATTTCAAATTTGGAAGTATATTCTCTAAAGATGCCAAGTTGAGAGAAAATAGAGATTTAATAAATGAATTAAATGTATTTTCATGTGCAAGTGGCAAAAGCTAGAGGATGAGACATAGATTAGGATTAAATTAATCAAGGGTTAATTAATTTAATGAGGGATTAGATGATGTGACTAATTGATTTAGATTTATGGGTTGATTTAAATAAAAAATGAGAAGAATGTGATTTAGAGACTAATTAAATAAAGATTTTGATTTATTTAATTAAAGGGGATGATGCTAGATTAAATCAAACAAGGTTTAATTTATTTAATTTAATAAGGTGACTTTAGAGATTTAATCAAATAAAATAAATTAGAGACATAGGGTTAATTGGATTAGATTGGTTGATTTAATTAACAAGAGAGGACGACCAAATCAAATAAATGATTATTTATTTAACTAAGGGATGAAGAGTGATGATAAGTTGAGAAGGTGATTCAAGATGAAATGGTGTTAGTAATTGGGATCAAGTATGTTGGTATATTTTCCATGTCTACAGTATATATATAATGAAATGGATTACTTAAGAATTGTAATAAAAAATGTCATGATTTCTTGTTTAATTATAATTCAAGAAGTAATTTTTATTAGCAAAAGGCTAGTAGCCTATAGATTATATTAATATAATAATAAATAATTACAAAATGCCAAAACAAGGTAAAGTCTATGCAAGCTGGGAGTTTACATGGAAATATTTGCTTCAACGTAGCTGCCAACCAAAATTGCATCAAAATACCCCAACTTTTGGAACCCTATACAATATAAGCTGACAAAGGAAACCAAAAAAGAGTGAACATGAAGAAATTAGTCTCCCCTAGAAGGTGACACAGTCAAGATTGGAGGACCTTATCAGGCTGTCACAATCTTGTAGCCGACACAAACAACACACACATAGATAGACCAAAACACAGATCGACAACTCTCTTTTATTCATTTATTGAAACATATTTTGAATACATGTAGAGATACTCAATTATAGAGAAAAATTCTATTCTACATCACACTATACTCTATACTTTCTCTTTCTTTCTCGTTTTGGTCAGATCTCCCTTCTTGCCAACCTCTACTATTATGGGCTACTCTACCACCACTTCTCTTGGCTTCTCTACCAGTTCCTTTTCTTTGTTGGTTTGTTCTATCTCTTGTTATCTCTTGATACTTTTTGTCCATCCTTTAGGTTGGCCTTGAACTTCTCTCTCCATGTTGTAGTTTCCATCTCACTATCAGGAGCTTCATCTAGTTGTCCAATCAACATCTGCAATCACCAGGTCATTACATCATTATCATCACTAGCCAATAAAATTATATTTCACAACAACAATGTGAAATATCCTATATCACTTCGCCATGTGTCAACCTTAGATTCGCTCGACCATCAACCGCCATTGACCATTGCATATCTATCACCATCGGATTATCACCTAGACTCCAGTCCATTTCCCATCGATATCATCATGTCACACCAGCACCACATAGTCAATCCATCAGAGAGACCACAAGTCACCTTCTGCCAATACAAGGGAGTCCCGATGATGAACATCTACGTACCAAGGATCCATCAGATCATCGACCAGATAGGGGAAATCATCTCGCTAATAGGAAACCCTCACACCAATGAGCTTCACACACTCAACCACGCTACACTAACACCATTGATTTGTCATTGGAACACTAGGAAAGTCACATGATATGTCTAGGTTCTGCCAATAAGTCATGTCACACTGATCAGACCATCCGGGAGACGAGATATATCATCCTACTGATGAGTCAAAATTGCAACCTCCATCAACACCATCAGTCAATCGATGGGACTAGAAGGATCGTTCCACTAATGTGTTAAAGTCCCACTGACCAAAGGGGGGGTTGGAGCATGATGCTCCTACATCAGACTCCCTAAGTGAATAAAATCATATACTTTTGCACATGGCATCTATCAGGTCATCCTTCAATTTTGATTTCCTTTTCCCCCTCTTCCAGCATCTTTTCAAAACATTTTCCATCACCCGCCAACAACTCTACACTTCATTCTTTTATCCTCTCATGGAATCTTGTCCATCATAGTTTGATCTCCTTCCCAAAGTACTCTTAAGTCTTCTCCTCTCTTTCGTGGGCTCAAACCCATCTCTGACCGACCACCTCCACCAATATCCTACAATATCCTTGACCATCATTACACACAACCACACAACATTCTCTTGTCCTCCATTCATCTCATTTTCTACTATCACATCTGAAAACAAAATAACATCATGTTGCATAACTAATTTACCTCATTCACATTCATAGCTGCAACATTGAACTTCATTGTGATGTCTTCCACATTCTCTTCAGTTGCAACTACATCCTCTATTGTTGCAATCACTTCTTCATTTTCTTTCACCTTCATTTCTCTTACCTCTTTTTCCATTGTTGCAATTTCATCATCTATTGCAACATATGCAATCTTAATTGTATCTTCATTCTTGGTAGGTGCAAAATTTTCCTTCCACTTATCCTCTGTCACCATCATCTTCGGCAAACAATCTTCTTCAAACTTTTCAACCTTAGTTGCAATCTCTTCTCTTTCCTCTTGATCCTTTTGCACAAGGACCTCCTCTTCTTTTTCTTCACTCTTCATATCTGCTGCAATTTCTTTTACCACTTCCTCTAGTTCATCCGGCAATGGATTCAAAACATACTCCTTCCCATCCTTAATTATGCTATAGGTGTTATCATTTCCATTATGTATAGCTTCTCTATCCCAAAGCCAATGTTGACCAAACAAAATGTGACAAATATCCATGGGTACTACATCACATAAAATTTCATCTTTATATCTCCCAATGTGAAAATTCACAATGCTTTGTTCACTTACCCGAATTCGATGATTCTCATGCAACCAAGAGATGTAGTATGGCTTAGGGTGCTTCATTCTCTTCAAGTTCAACTTCTCAACCATCTCCAATGCAACCAGATTATCTCTCCTATCGCTTTCCACCATTACTTTGCAACATTTTTTGCTAGAATTGCATATAGTTTAGAACACATCACTCCTTTGGACGGGTTCTTGCTTCACTTCCTATGGCTTCAAATATTCCTTCTTCATTCACAAAATATCTCCATAACTTCAAGACATTTTGGCTAAAAAATTATGACACACTCTCTATTAAAAACCACCAGCAAATTAGAATCAACACTCACTACCTTTGTAGGTTCCCCCTGCAACAAACTCTCACCACTATCCTCTACCCAACAAGATTATGGAAGATGCACCCTCACGATCTTTTGTACCCAGTTCCTCTCAGTGGAAGATATTTGTACACCTTCTACCCAACCTCATATCTATTAGAGGATGGTCAACATGATTCCCAAGGAACCAATGGCCTCTCAAGGATTCTCCACTCTTCAAAAACTCTTCACCCACAGTTCTAGTGGATACTCTCCATGCTCAAAATAACCTTGCTTTGATACCACTTGACGTAGTCGATACTAGAGGACCTTATCAGGCCATCACAATCTCATAACTGACATAAACCACACACACACAAATAGACCAAAACACATGTTGATAACTCTTTTTTATTCATTTATTGAAACATATTATAAATACATGTAGAGATACTCAATTACAGAGAAACATTCTATTCTACATCACACTACAGGTACTCTATACTTTCTCTTTCTTCCTCGTTCTAGTTGGCTCTCCCTTCTTACCAACTTCTACTATTACGGGCTACTCTACCACCACCTCTACTGGCTTCTCTACTAGTACCTCTCTTGGCTTCTCTTCCAGTGCCTTTTCTCTGCTAGTTTGTTTTATCTCTCATTATCTCTTTATAATTTTTCTCCATCCTTTAGGTCAGCCTTGACCTTCTCTCTCCATGTTGTAGTTTCCATCTCTCTATTAGGAGCTTCATCCAGTCGTCCAATCAACATCCACAATCACCAAGTCATTACATCGTTATCATCACTAGCCAATAACATTATATTTCACAACAACGATGTGAAATATCCTATAATTCTTTGCCATGTGTCGACCTTAGATTCACTCGACCATCAACCATCATAGACCATCGTGTATCTATCACCATCAGATTATCACCCAGACTCTAGTCCTTCTCCCAATGATATCATCATGTCACACCAACACCACATGGTCGCTCCATTGGGGAGAGCACAAGTCACCTTCCACTGATACAAGGGAGTCCTGACGATAAACATCTACATACCAAGGATCCATCAGATCATTGGCTAGACAGGTGAAATCATCTTGCTAATAGGAAACCCTCATGTTGACAAACTTCACACGCTCAAACACACTACACTAACACCATTTATTTGTCATTGGAACACTGGGAAAGTCACACTGATATATCTAGGTTCCATCGAAAGCCATGCCACACCAATTGGACCATCGGGGAGACGGGACATATCGTCTCACTGATAAGAAGTCTCCACACTAATGAGTTACAATTGCAACCTTTGTCAACACCATCGGTCAATCATTGGGACAAGAAGGATCATTTTGCTAATGTGTTAAAGTCCCACCAACCAAGGGGGTTGGAGCACGATGCTCCTGCATCACGAGGACATTGAACATAATTCTCTCCTTGCTCCTCCTACACTGCTACATGGATTTGATTAGCCAGTAATGCTTGTGAATGCACTGAGATATTTATATCTAGTACTTGGCAATGCTCCCTTTCTTCCCTTTGGATTGGTAACAAAGACCTTCGTTGAAGACCTTGTGGGAACTCACGCGTCATGAGAATGGATACCACATGAAATTTCTTCTTAAATTTGTTCACAACTTCCCTTCCAAGCTCAAAATGATATCTATTAAGTACTGTGTACAAGTAGTTTGATGAATATTTCAAAAGAGATAATTTCATGCCTTCATAAACATCCACATACCTTTGTTTGTGCAGAAAATAGTGCCTTGAGAAAAGGCCACTAACATATACCTCTCCTTGCTAGAGATCATATGCCTAAATGATTTTAAGCCACACTTCGTTCTAGAAATAAACCTCATTCACTACCTTGACTGTTATGGTCACACTGATGGAAAGTTTTGAACCAAATTCATGACATTGGAGATGAAAATAGAACAATTGAAAGAATATGGCACGCTTGAAATCCTTTCCGCATATATGAATCAGCTAGCTAATGTCTTGTCAAATAAATGAGGAAATGCACTGGCTCGATAGTGATGGCCACCTAGTGCTTTAAACTTATCATCAAATGATGATAAAATGTGTCATGTACTTAAGCCTGCAACCAACCAAGCAATTTTTAGATATAAAAATATTTTCTCATGATGACAACCTTAGGAGCACACTGAAGTCTTTGTTTGATATAACCCTTCCCATGATAATTTAAGAACTATAATCCATATTGTATTGTGAGATATTATTAATGAGTTAGAGGGTTATTATATTCATAGAGTAACAAAATGAATAATCAAACTTAACAAGGTGTCCAAACAAGAGTTCTAAATATATCACAACTACTAACAATAGTAAAAAAGTACTAATATAACATATAGTCCAAATCTAGAAATAAAATAAATTTAGTTCAAATAAGATATCAAAGGTGAGACATGTGACAATTTTATTTTAAAATATGATAGATATTTATATTAAAATGGCCCCATATAAGAAATAGTGAATCGAAAAATTTAAATAATTATTAATGAAGCTTATATATAATTAATTAGATAATAATATATCTAAAAGTTATAATCAATAATTGTACATGTATATTAACTTGTGGAGCAAGCCTAACACAACATAAATTATCATAAAAAAGTATTTTTCTTTTATTTGACCATAGAATACTAGACAAATGAATATAAACATGTACTATTTTAAATGAAAAGTTAATTAATAATATATTAAATTCAAGTTTCATCAAAAGACTCATAGAATTAATATTGAACTTGTATATAAACAAAAAAATAAATTATAGTCCTTCTTCGTGAAATAACTAGTAATAAAAGAATAATATGTGGAAGCCATTTTCTCAAATTGGTGTCCATTAATGACTAAGGAACAAGCAACATGCACCATTGTTTTGTGAAGGTAATAAAAATAAGGATGTCTAATTCAATGATTGTTAAGTACTTAATATGTGTCTTAATAGTTTTTAGTTAAATTCACATTTGAAATTTTTTTAATACCATTTTAAGTATATGATAATCATTTATGTAATGAATAATCCATTGTATGAGAGGGTGAAACATTAAGTTAATATAAATATCAATAAAGTTTATATATAATTAAAATTTAAAATCATATCTAAAATTTACAATTAGAAATCATATGTGTATATTAATGTGTGAAACAAGCAAACATATCTTAAATTATCATAAAATTGTATGTGTTGTATAACTACACAATAGCTCACTAGACAATTGAATGTAAGTGTGTACTATACAAAAAAAAAACTACAACCAATAATGGATTAAGATAATGACCTTTTATCAAGACTTATAGGAATGAGTATGAAGTGTGAGTAGACAAGAAGTGAACTATAGTCCTCCTTGTGATAAGAACTAACAATAAAATAATATAATGTTATAGCCATCTTATTTTTAGTTGAAATAAACTAAATATTAAAGAACAAATAGCATGCATCATTATTTTTTAATTTAAAGGTAATATAATTAAAGATGTATTAGTCAATCATTGTTAAATAATTAATATACATCTCACTAGTTTTTAGTTAAGTCTTGGTTTAATATATGTTATTGGCATTCTTAGCACATAATAAATGTGTATATTATGGATAATCCATTGTATGAGAGACTGAACTATCAAGCTAAGTTCAACATCAAAGAAATTTCTATATAATTAAATTTTTTAATCATTTTCAAATTTTTTAATCAACACTAATACACATACATAATAACATGTCCTATATAAAACAATGAATATAAGAATGTACTTTATGAAACAATAATAATTAATAAGAAGTTATGAAAATGACCTTTTTATTAAGAAACTTACGAGTATTGAAGTTCTTTTAGTGAAATTAATAATATAAGAATAGCCTGTTGTGTCAATCATATTTTTAGTAAACATATATTAAATATTTTAGCAGAACTGATATGCATCATTACTCTGCAAAAATATTATAATTAAAAATAATTGTAAATTAATACATTTTATTAGTTTTTAGTTCAGTTCACATTTCAAATTTGTTAGTATCATTCTTAGCACTTGAGTAACAGAATGAACCATTAACCTAAAAATTAATAAACAATAGTACATATACTTATGCATACACATATATAACAAAACTAATATAATTTACATTTTATATCATAAAATTTACTTTACCTTTTTTCTATTCCATTAATCACCACAAAAAAAAATATAAACATGTACTATGAACAAAACAACAACAAATATAATAAATAATACCAAATTGTAATAAACACTAAAGAACTAAAATAAAATAATAAATTTTTATTTTTTATTTTTTATTAGAAAAGTCATTTGAATTTGTACTCTTAGTTTAAGAAGGATATAGTACCATAGCCATCATCATGAAATATATCTTTTTAAATGAAACCAAGGTTAATCTAGATTAAGTTGGAAATCATTATAATACATAACTCTAGTTACAATGTTTTACATAATACTACGTGATCATGGTAGGAACTCCACCAAGTGAGAATTGCTTTCTAAGTGTTAACATGAAATAAGTTTATATGTTTGTAATGAAATACTATTACATTACTTAAATATTTTATAATATATTCAATTAGTTGGTATAGATAAATAATTAAATATAACAAATAAAGATATTTAGTCATAAAATTAATTATAAGAATAATGTAAGCTTAAGTTATTGTTGAATTTATATTATTATGTAAGTATTATAATTATTAGAGATGTTTTTTTTGGTTTCTAAGAAGCTTACTCTATTTATAAATCTTAAGGTTCTAAGGTATGTAAGTATTGAGAAAAAGTTAAATAGTAGACATACAAGGTGAGTTTTTTTTCTTGTAAGGATACATTTTTATTTTGAAGTATATGTTAGGAAAATAGGATCAAATTTCTAATGCTTACAGTAGGCATGTGACATTAGCGACTACTATGATTAGTCGAGCAGTTTGGTTTGAGACTACTAAAGAGTTGTATGATTCTAATCTATATTTTTGAAAACTTGTTGAACAAGGAAATAATTAGTTAGCAAGTGAGACTAGTACTATTAATGATAATTATTTTATGTATGATGGTTATAAATTTACAAGAAAATAACTTTATATTCCAATTGGATATATGATAGATAACATTGTGAGAGAAATTTTTAGTGGTGGTTTGGGTGGACACTTTGGTATAAATAAGGTAGTAGTTCTAGTTGAGGAGGTTTACTATTGACTAGAAGTGAATAGATATGTATCAAGATGTCAAGTATTCTAAGTAGCTTAAAATCATTCAAAAAACATAGGAATTTACATGTCATTATTGATACTAGGTGGTCCATGAACATATTTTTGTATAGACTTTGTATTAGGACTACCAAACAGTTAAAGAGATAATGATTCAATATTTGTTGTGGATATATTTTTAAAGATGGATCATTTTATTCTATGTATGAGGAATAACAATGCCACTACAAAAGTAGATTTATTTTTGAAAAAGTTGTGTGGTGTTTCAAAATCTAGTAATTTAGATTGGAATATAAATTTTTTAAGTTGTTTTTGGAGAACTCTATAGAAGAAGTTGGGATCTCAATTATAATTTAGAAGTGCTTACCACCTTCAAACAAATGGCATATTGAGGGAGTAAATAAGAGTTTGGAATACCTAGTGCATTATTGGATTGAAGTCCAAGCAATGGGACTTGGCTTTACAATAGGTTAAGTTTTAATATAACACTTTCATAAGTAGACACATAGGAAATCACTATCACTATTCCAAATAACTTATTTTAGGAAACATAAGAATGTTTCGGACTTAGTCTAGTTACCGATTTCTAAATGACCCAACGATGGTGCCTAGGCATTTGTGGAGCACATACAACAATTATAGAATGAAGTAATAAGAAAGGTATAGGATAAAAATGATAAGTACAATGTGGCAATGGATGTAACAAGAAGACAAATAATTGAAAATGGGATATTTAGTGAAGGTATATTTGAGAAAAAAATAATTGACATACAACAAGACAAAGTATAAGAAAAATAATTGAAAAATAAATGGTAATGTTTATGAGGTAAATTTACCATAAAAATTGATATTTTTATAGTATTTAATGTTTCAAATTTATATTCATTTCATGGGGAATACAATAAAGATGAAGCAAAAGAAGAGGTGGATTGAAAATAGTAGTTACCTAGAAAGAAGAAATAATAGATAGTACTAGTTCTATACAAAAATATAGTTAACATGAGACAAGGAAACTACAATAGGTATTTTTATAATGTGAAAAGTTACAATAATAGAATAACGCTTGGATCTGAAAATATGAATTGAAGAGATTGGATAGGATAAAATAATAAGGATTTAAGGATAACTTGCAAGGGATTTTTTTTTTCAACAAAGGGAGAATAATGTAGGAACTTTGAAAGGATATAAATTTTAATCTATGTGGAAATTTAAGCCTTCTTTTTAGATTAAATATCTTAGCAACCTTCACATGACCATAACCCACCCTAGTTGGTTGCTATCCATTTCAACATTTTTGGGAAAAATCAGCCATTTGAGGCCCACAAATTGTAAGAATATTTTTTCATTGTCCTTATAATTTTTAAAACACAATAATTTAGTGATAGAATGTGGCATTGGATTGTAATTAATTATATGAAATCATTTAGTTGTACATGGTAGTAATGAGAAGAGTTTTAGGTTTATACATTATTGTATAATATTACTAAAAATAATGGTTTTTTATAATTATTAATTTTAATTATTCTCAGCTAGTAGAAGAGTGATGGATTTTTTTTAATAAAAGACTCCAATGTATATTTTTTAGTTATTAAAACAGAATAATATAGATTTCTAGTTGTTCCATGATTTTTTTTTTTTTCTAGATTTTTGGAGCACTTTTAGATTCATCATAGTTGTCTTAAAACTTATGTGATATTAAATAATTTTTGATTCAAATAAAAACATCATAGGTACAATCTTGACTACTATTAATGTATTTTAATTTAATTATATGATCTAAGTTATCAAAAAATATTTGTCTAACTATTCATATAAAAAATTGTTCAATTTTACCTTTTTTCTATCTAAACTTATCATGGTGTTTAAGGACTTAATTTAGTTTACTAGTTTCATAGGTGAATAGATTATCCTAGGTAAAACTCATTTAATGGGATAGAATAATAATGATGGTCAATATAGAAGACAACATATGAAAAAATTTAAATGTCCTATATGATGTGTGGATATGATTATTTATTACACTTTACAAATTAAAAATATATAATAATAGTTTTTTCCTTGTAAACACATGTAAATCAATTTCCTATTAAATGCATTTAAATACCACGATAGAGTAACATGTCACGCATATGTGTTAAGTAAACTCATAATTCTTGGAGTAAGACATTTGACACTCATAGTGCAATAGGTCCTACAAAATAATGATAAACCTTCTACAAGAGATTTTCTATAATGCCAAAAAGAAATAATATTCATACAATATATGTGCAATCACAAAAATATTACAATTATATGTGATCCTATCGATTATATACAAAATATGTGAGATGAGAAGGTGTTTGTGAAATCTAACCACCTCTTTGACTATAAGATGTTTCTATGATGTGTCATGTGCATGGGATGGGTGTAAACTAGGTGTCATATGTTCATGAGTTAGGTGTTTGAAAAGGTGAGTGTTGTGCAGTTTTCGCACACACGCCCCACTGAAAGCAAGGACCCTCTTTCGCTTTGGTTTTGGTGTCTTGGCTCATTGATTTTGAGGATTTATCTTGCTATGGCATGTGCTTAAATGTTTATTTTGATTTCCTAAGTGATTCCCCAAGTTATTCACTAAAAATCTTAAGTTCTGGGTGAATTTCGGGTTTTTACCCTAATTTGGGATTTTCCACCCTAGTCGTATTTTCCCGGATCCTGCTCAGACTCTGGTTGAATGCTGTGGTTCAAAAATTTTTGGTCTTCATGGAATTCCTTGTGGACCATATTTTTCTGAATTTTGTCCTGATGTTAGGTTCCCAGATTTTCCTGGCTGTCTTGTCGGTGACATTAATGTCATTTGTATGATTGGCGAGGGATGTATTTAAGCTGATCTTTGAGGAATTTTGTGCCATTATGCTTTGTTTTCTATGTTTGATTGAGTTGAGGAGTGCATTATTTTGGTGATAGACTTGATTTGAGGCATTTGATCTACAAATTATTCGATTTGGTGGTGATTTCTTGGGCATTGTTGTTGTTGTCTTCGTTGGGCGCCATTAGGCTCGCTTTTGCTATTTCTGAGATTGATTTCGCTTTGTCAAATGGTATGTATACATTGCCTCTCTTTTAATTGATGAATGTGATTGGTCATTAATGTTCTAAACATGATCAAGGTTCAAATTTCTGTGTCTTTGAGCTTTTGATGCTAGGGTTGCCCGATATTGCTTTATTTATCATCTCCCAAGTAAATTCGGAGGTCGTTTGTTCATTTGCATTATCAAGTATCTTGCTTGAGATCTGTGAGTAACCCCTAGTGAAGAATTAGTAGTTGAAGTGATTGAATCCTGAGCTTTCCTATGTGTTAATGGCAGATTTGTAGGGTTTGATACCTAGGGCATCACCATTTCACGATTAGTTTGCTTTCAAATTGGCCTAGAACTCTAAGAAAACTTATGGAAGGCCCATATCAAACTTGTCTCAGGCCTAGTTTCTTGAAATTTATGATTGATCCATTAATACTAGGAAAAATCGTGATTGAATGCCAAAGTTTGGGTTTTTCCTCTAGTTCGGGATTTTCCCGACTTTCCCACTCCTTTCGTTTTCCTGGAATTTGCTATTTTTCGGAGATTCATCTTCTTTGCGGATTTTTGTTGGCTCTGAATTTTCCCAAAATCCTTCATTCCTTGGTTTTTCTGAAATTTGCATAATGTCTCTTCCTTCGCAGAAATCCGTCCCACATGGATTTTCTCAGAATCTGATGGAAAGTGAATGAATATGAAATAGCATGATGTGTTAATGAATGATGGTGCATTTTATGATTAATTTATGCTATTTTGAGACCTCATATGTTGTTTATTAATTGATAATGATCGGATTAAGTTGCTAATAAGTGTTTTCATGTTCATTATGCTAGAATCCGTCTAGCCTGGAATTCCCCGAAATTCCTCCCTGGCCTGGATTCTGCGGATGGTCCTGAAACTCGAAGTTCAGTATGATCATTTTATTTGAGGTTTAATGACACTTTGCTTCTATGGGATTCATTTTAATGATGATTTTGATTGATTGATATTGGTTTCCTATGGTTTTTACTAAGGTTTCTTTGTCAAGCGTAGGTTGAATCTAGCAAGGTAGTAGCAGGGAAAGCTAAGGGTGACATGGAGGGATCTTTAGTATCTGAAGCTGAAAGAATTAAGATGGATATCAAGAGAAAAATCCTGGAGAGAAAGATCACTTCTGTCTGGTCAGAAGTAACAGATACCAACATTGGACTATGGGACTACGAGGAGTTCAAAGGTAGAATGGCAACAAAGGATCTTCCTCTGGTAGCTACAAGAATGTTGGAATCAGGATTGGCACATGTAGCTGGTTTTCCATCTATAGTGCAGTGTTATGAGTTGGTCCTTGAGTGTGCTAGACATTACGACAGTGATACTCAGAGAATAGTTGGTCCTCAAGGGAGGATTGTGGAAAATTTGAACCCTGTTTCCATTGCCCAGACCTTTGACATGCTAGACAGATCTCATGTGGTGGATTTTAACATGGAGGCAGCTAAAAATTTCTGTGAAGAGGAGACTATTAAGTCACAATAGCTTATCAATTCCTAGCTGGAGAAGCCTAAGTCTCATTAATCTAAATTTACCAAACAATTATTTAGAGCCAAATTCAAGGAGTATTATGATGTCATCTCTCTTCTTAGAAGGGTGGTTGGATTAAATAATGTAGGTATGTTTGAGAAAAGGAGAATAAGGCAGATGAGACTCCTGAGAAGTAGGGTTTGAATGGGGAAGTGCCTAAAGACTAGCAGGATGAAATAGGACAGAGTAAAGTGCAACTAGAGTCCACTATCCTAGATTGGTTGGATAAGGAAATAAAGAGAAAACAAGTTGTTGTGGAGGACACCCCACCCAATTGGGATGAATTGTTGGCTAAGATTGGAAAAGATAAAGGGAAAAAGAAGGCTAGGGTCATTTCAAAGATTGAAAGAGATGAGGCAAGCAATAGGGTGGTTCACATTGCAACTCCTGCTTCAGAAAAGAACAAAAATGATGTAACTGCAAAAGATTACAACCTACAGATTATCAATTTATGGCCTACTTCCGTTGAGCAGGACATTGAAGATTATCAGGGTTCTAGTGCAGTCATCTTGGGTAGATTGAGGAAGGAAATGAAGACTAAGCGGGAGATGAAGAAGGAGATTGAAGGACTCAAGAAATGCTTGGAGGATATGATGAAACCCTTGCAATCCATTAACCCCTCATCCTCTGCTACAAATCCCTTACCCTAGGAGACTATCATTGAGCTTGAAAGAATGAAGGCTTCCACTCTTGCTACTGCAAATTGGCTACAAGGGGTTCGAATTAAAGAAAATGATGCTATCAGGGACATTATCTCATCTAGGAAAGATGCTATGAGGGGAATTGATTGGTTGAAGGAAGTAATGGCTCAAGATAAGGAAGATATAGACCTCCTGTTGCAGAAAACGAAAACCATCATGGAGTATACCAAGGATAAGATTATAAGTGATGGAATTCTCTCTTCATTCAGAGCCGTTGAACCTTGGGAGTGGTTTGAGGCATTGCAAATCAAGAAAAAGGTTTTAAAAAAGATTTACAAGCAGAGGAGGAAAATTGATGATACCCTAATTGGTGTCTATAATGGCTGCATTGCTTTCTTTGAGATAATGACAGGGAGAAGGAAGATTGCACCTAAGTATTTGAGTTTGGAACAATTAAGGAAGTGGTGGCAAGATGTTTATGCCCCAGTCAGTGATGATCCTGTTACTGAACACTAGTTAGATGATGCAACCACCTACATTGTTGTTATTGATTGTGAACCATTTGAATCTAGACCTTGCACAAACACAATAAACATGCAAACAATTAGATCAAACAAAAGGTTAGAAACAAATGATTCCTCAAGAAATCCATTTGAAATTTGCAAAAGATAAGAAGTGAAAATGAAGAACACAAATGAAACAATTAAATCCTATCTAATGCAAGCAAACTCTTGATCTCTTGAGGGAGTTGGTGCAAATAGGTGTGTGGAGATTTGCCCTTTCCCAACTCCTTGAATGCAAATGTTGATTGAAGATGATTGATCCACTTGATAAGTCCCTCAATGAGCTCCAAAATCTGCAATAAACTAGTTAAGAAGATGGATGGAATTTGAGAGATATTTGTGCATAATAACTTTACATAATTGTGGATGATAAAATGCATGGTGAAGCATTCTATTTATAGAATGTTGAAATGGCAACAAAGCCAAAATAGAGCAATGTGGGACAAAGATTTTGCCAATGGAAAAATGCCACTTGTCCCAATGTGATTGGATGAGGAATGAGCAAGTTTTGACAAATGTGCCAATAAATGCATTTTTTGAATTTGAATTTTGAGAAAAGACATGTAAGAGGGGGAAAGAAAATTGAATTAAATGCCACTTGGTTCAAGGCAAGGACATGTAAGAAGTAAATGCCTTGTTGGAAGGACTTGTAAGAGAGAGTAAATGACATGTTGGAAGGACATGTCATTCAAATTTTGAATTTGAAATAGAAGAATATTCCTCCAAAAGATGCTTTGTTGAGGAAAAATGAAGATTTAATAAATCAATAAATTGATTTATTTGTGCAAGTGGAGATATCTAGAGAATGCAAGTGGGTGAGATTAGTATTTAATCATGGTTAGATTAAATAAATGATGATTATGTTAGTTTAATGATGATTAGGTGAGTTGACTTATTTTGACTTAGATTTTTGGATTAATTTAAATCAAACAAGAGAGGAAATGATTTAATGAGTTTAATTAAATAAACATGTTTTGATTATTTAATTAAAGAGATTGAAGTAAGATTAAATTAAATAAGATTTTAATTTATTCAATTTAATAGATAGACTTTAGAGATTTAATTAAATAAAATTAATTATTTAATTAAATAGGGATAATTAGATCGAGATGAATTGATTTAATTAACAAGGGAAAGTGACTTAATTAGACAAAAATAATTTATTTAATTAAGAGACGAATATTGATGAATTTAATCAGATAAGGGAATTTGATTAAACAGTTAGACCGAGGGATGATTTAGGAAGCAACGAGGTTAGTAGATCAGAGCTAGATGCGTAATGTCAACTTGTACATTTTGCGTGTCTACATTTTGCCCCTCTTTGAAGCAATGTACTTGTTGCATTGATTCAAAGAATGATCTTGTCATGATCAAAATCAAAAAAATTCTAATTTTTCGAATGCCCCACTATTGCCCCAGTGAGAAGAATTGCACTGGTATATTGCCCCCTCGAGATGTTGAATGGGAATGCCAATTGCCAATCAAAATCGCGATAAAATGTGAGAGGAGTGGTTGATGTAGATGAATGGACATTCATTAGCTGTGGGTAGCTTCATGTACCAACTGGGATAGAAATGTTAGTAAAGATAGAAGAATGTGATAGAAGAATGAAAGAATGAGATGATCATGCAAATGGTGATGACTACTTGCCGTGGAGTTGGGATTTTCAAAGGGTGGATTTCCTTATGTTTGATAATACACGCAGTACGATGCATCAAGGTATCGAGAACCAGGATGGTGTTGTACCTAGTGTGATGGACTTTGACCGACAAATCAGATAGGAGTATTCTTGTTCACACCTGACATACGGAACCCTGTCCAGAAAATAGTTCAAATATTTCAAATATCTCGGACCAAAACATAGGAAGGTGAGCCTTTCTATGTGGTCAACAAGAAACTTAAAACACCCTCGCTACAGACTAAACAAAAGCACGCATGACCAAGGTTATATTACAAAGATATCCAACAAGCACAGCAGACAAAAGATAATGATCGTTGCCCCATTCCTATCTCTCTAAATCCTTCGTTCGGACATCATCGAGAGGTCCTTGGAATGAGCACAATGAGATAAATCAAACAAGATAAAGTAAGTGAGCAAACAAACTAATGTTCTTCGTACCGTTAGCCGAGAGAAATGATGTTTCGAAAGATGGGAGCCAAAACTTATTGCCAAAAGATAATGTCCATTGTCGGAACGGATCCTAGGACATGTTAATGACACGTCGTTTTGTTTACCCAAAGTGGTTGGTTTGATAAAAGTGCCCATTGTCGGAACGGATCCTAGGACATGCTTTTATCAAACGATGATGAAATTGATTTATGATTTATATGCCATTGATAAGAAAAGAGTTGACCAACTTGCTTGCTGACTGACCTATACTTGAGATTTTGATAGTTTAGGTTTTCACCTTTGACTGCTAGACTTGTTTCCGACTGTTTTACCAAAGGTTGAGGGTGATGATGATTTATTATGGATGATTGATTATTGCGAGTGTAAGCGAGATGAGGCGGATGGATTTTTTTTTCAAATATTTGGATGTTTTGAGTTTTGCCATGTTTGAGGCTGTTTTGGTATTTTTGAGATTTTCAAATGTTTTGATTTTCAATTTTCAATGTTTTGAGATTTTATGAGATTTTGACCAAGAGACTAACCTAAAGACCTATCCTAGGGGCCTCGGGGGGCTGATCAACAGATTAGCCTTTCGTTATACACGAGACCATGTAGTTCGGTGACAACTTGACCGATTTACAAATGAAGAATATATATGAAATGTCAGTTTATTATGACAGACTCCTATAGGACTGACCTAAATGTCTCGGGATAATCAAAGATCAACCTGCCTACGTTCGTGCTGAGAACAACGTAGTTCGACGAGACGACTAATTTTTGACTTTTGAATGACTTTTTGACTGTTTTTGGATTTTTAATGTTTATGTTTTTGGATTTTCTAATTTTCTGGACTTTAAGATCATACACGAATCCGATCCGATGAGAACGTGCCCCCAGCGTGAGGCGATAGAATACTCCGATATAGGCAGGACAAACTGACCTTTTAAGTGGGCCGAGTAGCTCTAGGAGGAATCATGACACAAATGCAAGACCAAGCTATGGTGCAGATGCAGATGGAAGGGTGAAATGCAATGATATGCGATGGGTGAGTGAATGATGCAAATCAAGTCATAGAGACCAAGATGGATGGAGAGTGCTTATTTACACAAAGTGCCTGTTTGCCAGGTTTTCACCAAGGTACTTGCCCAAAGTGCCACCGAAGTGGTTTTCACTAGAGGACGATTTTTTCTCTTTACTATTTTCTTGATTTTTTGATTTTTTTTATTGTCACCAAGATGCCTGTTTGCCAGGTTTTCGCCGAAGTAACCATTTTTAGGACTTTTTATGATTTTTTGGTTCTATACCTTGAAATATTTAGGCATAAAACTTTTTGAGATGGGAGCTATTCATTGGCTCCTGTAGGGGTTCCCCTTCGGGTGTTGATAACTGATATGCCCCTGATTTGTAGCTTGCTGTGATGACAAAGGGTCCCAGCCAGTTGGGTTCAAACTTGCCCTTGCCATTTGGGTTCAAGACATTCTTCTGATTCTCTTTTAGCACCAATTCTCCAACCTGGAAAGTTCTGCTTCTGATTTTCTTGTTGTAGCTCCTTTTGAGTCTATTCTGATACACTTGCAGATGGTTTAAAGCATCCAGACGTCGCTCATCCAATAGTTCTAGCTCGTTCAGTCTTGAAACTCGATACTCCTCATCCGTGATGAGGTTTTGCAATGATACTCTGAGGGATGGTAACTCGATCTCAATGGGCAAGATGGCCTCTGATCCGTAGACCAAGGAAAATGGTGTGGCACCAGTGGGTGTGCGGATGCTAGTTCGGTAAGCCCAAAGGGCAGGATTAAGCTGCAAATGCCAGTCACGACCTGCGTCATTGACTGTTTTCTTAAGGATTTTGAGGATGGTTTTATTTGTAGCTTCTGCTTGGCCATTGCCTTGGGGATAGTATGGGGTGGAAAAGCGATGTTGGATTTTGAACTTATCACATAGGTCACAGACTTCTTGATTTTTGAATGGTGTCCCATTATCTGAGATAATGGCTTGTGGGACACCATAGCGGCATATGAGATAGTTCAGGATGAACTTTGAGATCTGCTTTCCTGTTATGTAGGTCATAGGTATGGCTTCAACCCACTTGGTGAAGTACTCAGTTGCAGTTATAATGAATTTGTGGCCGTTGGATGAGGTGGGTGTGATTTTCCCAATGAGATCGAGTCCCCACTGTGAAAAGGGCCATGGTGTGATGATTGGATGAAGCTCTTGAGCTGGAGCATGGATGAGGTCCCCGTGTTGCTGACACTGTAGACACTTCTTGACGTATTCATGTGCCTCTCTGTCCATGGTAGGCCAGTAATACCCACTCCTCAGCAATTTCTTAGACAAGGTCATGCCACTCGAATGAGAACCACAGATGCCATTGTGCACCTCAGTTAGGGCAGCCGAAGCCTCCTCAGGGTTAAGACATCTTAGTAAGGTTCCTTCTATGCTTCTGCGATAAAGGGTTTCTCCTAAAATGACAAAACGAGATGCTTTCTTGATAAAGGTTCGTCTAAGGCTTGAACGCAAATCGGCGGGAATGATACCTATCCTAAGGTATGTGTAAATGTCTTGGTACCACTGATCATTCGGACCAACGATTTCGCCCACAAATTCTGACTTTGGTACCTTGAATGCTGGTATGAGAAGCTGCTCTACTAAGAAGTCATATTTCAGAACATTTCGAGGGATCTCTAAGAGTGATCCAATAGTTGCCATTGCGTCTGCTGCTTTGTTGTTGGTTCTTGGTACTTGCTCGAATGTGATGTCAACAAAAGATTCCTTGAGATTTTCCACCAGCCTTTTGTATGGAGTTAGCTTATCATCCTTTGTTTGGTACTCATTGTTCACTTGATTTATGATAAGCTGTGAATCTCCATATACCTTCAATGTCATAATGTTCCACTGTACTGCTATCCTGAGACCTATAGTTAAAGCCTCATATTCTGCAATGTTGTTGGTACAAGGGAATGCTAGTTTGTATGATCTTGGTATACAATCCCCTTGTGGAGTGATGAAGAAGATACCAGCTCCTGACCCATGTTGTGTGTAGGAGCCATCAAAGTATAGTTTCCAATGAGTAGCTATGTCAATGTTGAAAATGGATTCATCTGGAAATTCTGAAACAAGTGGGTTCTCCGCATAGATAGGTGCATCTGCCAGTTGGTCTGCAATGACCTGTCCCTTGATTGCCTTGCGCTCCACATACTCAATGTCATATTCTGATAATATCATTACCCACTTAGCCATTCTTCCCGTAAGCATTGCCTTTGAAAGAAGATACTTTAAGGGATCAATTTTAGCTATGAGTTTGATCTTGTGTGCCAACATGTAGTGTCTAATTTTTGGGATGCAAACACCACTGCTAGGCAAGCTTTTTCAATGAATGTATAGTTTAACTCATGGCCCACCATTGTACGGCTGATGTAGTAGATGGCTCTTTCTGTTCCATTTTCATCATGTTGTGCTAGGAGAGCACCAAGGGCTGCTGCAGTTGCTGAGATATAAAGGATTAATGGTTTGTTCTGAATTGGAGGCCTTAGTATTGGAGGTGTTAACAGATATTCCTTGATTTTTTTGAAGGCTTGTTCGCATTTGTCATCCCATTTGTATGTTACCCCCTTGTGGAGTAAGTGAGAGTAAGGGATTTGTTTGTCTGCTAATTGTGCTATGAACCTGCGAATTGACTGAAGCCTGCCTTGGAGACCTCTCAGTTGTTTCAATGTCCTAGGAGCTTCCATTTCAAGTATTGCTTTCACCTTTTCCGGATCAATCTCAATGCCTCTCATTGACACTATGTAGCCCAACAGCTTTCCTGATTGTATGCCAAAGACACACTTCTTGGGATTCAAACGAACCTTGTATTCTTCTAGTCTGTCAAAGATAGCACTCAAGACCGATATATGATCCTTCCTCTTTTTGGATTTTCCCAGGATGTCATCGACATAGTCCTCAACTGTTTTTTGGATCATGTCATGGAATATTAGTGTCATGGCCCTTTGGTATGTGGCCCCGACGTTCTTTAAGCCGAATGGCATTACGTTCCAGCAGTATGTGCCCCAAGGACAAGTGAAAGATGTTTTATGTTGGTCTTCCTCTGCAATTCTTATCTGATTATAGCCTGAAAATCCATCCATCAAGGAAAGCATCTCATGCCCCGCGGTCATGTCTACAATCATATCAATGTTAGGCAACATAAAATCATCTTTTGGGCAAGCCTTGTTCAAGTCCCTAAAGTCCGTACAGATTCTTATGCCCCCAGTTGGTTTTGAAACCGGTACTAGATTGGAGACCCACTCAGGGTAGGCGATCATTCGTATGAATCCCACATCTAGTAGTTTCTGGAGTTCCATCTTGACTAATAGAGCAATCTATGGGTGCATCTTTCTCAACTTCTATTTTACAGGTTTAGCTTCAGGATAGACTACCAAGTGATGAACCACTACCTCTGGATCCAATCCTGGCATATCAACATAGGTCCACGCAAAATTTATCTTCCTCTCCTTTAAGAAGGTAGCCAACTCCTATTCTTTGCATAATAATGACTCAGCGTAGAATGTAATATGAGGAGTTTCTTGTGTTCCCAGATTGATGGGGTTGCACTTTTCTGCTAGCATAGATGACTTTTCTTGGTGTATAGCTGTAAGAGGAAGATTGAATCCCCCATCCTTAGGCGCCTCAGAGAGGTTTTCACCATTGGATGCATCCTTTCTTTTTACTTTTTCAGAGTCGGAGAGTGCCACAAGGTGGTTTTCACTCAAGGACTTGGAGATTATTCTCAATTTTTTATTTTTGCGACTGAGGGATTCAATCGTTTCTCCATAGTATGCATGTGTATCCAGCTCTATGATAAAACCTGCCTTATGATCCCCACATGGAATGTCATCCCTAAGTCCCATGAATTCCGAGAGCGCCTTATCGTTTTCAAACATGTCAAGAATTGGTGGTCCTCGTTGGTCGTAATCAATCAGTTGGGGATAGACTAATCGGATTTCATTGCTTTGGTTTTCAGACTCATAAGACAAGGTGCTAATCATAAGGACATTAGTATCCTCAAACAACAAAGGTAATCCTATTTCTGGTGACTCAGTTAAATCAGTGGGCATTCCTAAAGTCATGGAGGATTTTGGAGTAGCTACAGATTCCTGAGGAGGCGTTCGGTTCCGTCTATCCTGGGCACCTCGACCAAGTACAGTTACCTTAGGAGTAGGATGACCAATGCCAAGATTTTTTATTTGCTTCTCAGGTATAATGGGTATTACACGCCCGTTATTATCTTGGCCTAACCCTTGGTTCCGGTTATAGCCCATCAAGAGCATCATCTTCATACCTTTGTTTCGTTCATCCATAGGCAATTCAACTGCTGGTATATCATCTCGATAGAGGAGATGAGATAAGTCCCCCTCTAATGTTTCCTGACCAAGATCTCCTGCACTTGTGAAGGTAGGGTTTCGTTCATAGGAGCCTTGAGATGTTGAAGCTTCTTGTGATTGTGGTCGTCCTCTTGATCTAGGAGATTGTGGTAGCTCTCCTACTACAAAAGCATTCTTAGGCATTGAATAGTTTCCACAACCATCATCTTGTATTATGACTTTGATATCAGAAAAGGCGGGGATGGCGGGGGTGGAGGGTGTCTCTGTCACAGAAGTGAGAGTGGCGGGATCCACGTAAGGTGTTGATGGGCCTTCATCGTTCTTGGGTACTTGCGGGATCTTGTAGTATTTTGCCTCTAGATTTTTGCAGTAGGCAAATGGCTCAGGATCTCCATGGATAGTAACCTCTTGACCTTCATGTGTGAATTTCACACATTGATGAAAGGTTGAAGCTACAGCTTGCATTGCATGTATCCATGGTCGCCCTAGGAGAATGTTGTATGGTAAATCGAGGTCCAAGACCTGACAGTTGGTTTGCATGATGGCGGGTCCAACCTGGACAGGAAGCTGAATGGTGCCTTGGGATACCCTTTCCTGGTCATCGTATGCTCTTATTGTGATGCCTTTTCCTTTGTCAATTGAATCCTCTGAAATGTTCAAATTCTTTAGAAGCTTTAAGGAGCAAATATTTAAGCCTGCACCTCCATCCACCAAGACTCTCTTGACTTTCTTTTTATTTACGTACACCTCCAGATGAAGCGCACGGTTGTGAGATGGTTGTGTGGGGAAGTCTTGTTTAGAAAATGTAAGAATGTTAGGTGTGGTGATACTTGCGACCATAGCTTGGAATTGTTCTGCATCTAGATCTGCGGGGACAGTAGATGACGCCAAAGCTTCTTCTAGAATCTTTTTGTGTGCAGATGAGATTTTGAGTAACTCCATGATGGAGATATGTGCAGGGGTTCTTTTCAATTGATCCAAGACATTATAGCCACTAGGGTTAGACCTTGGATTGGATGTGGAATTTCTGCTTGGTTGGGATGGTGCTGCAATGGTAACCTTTCCACCTCTTGTGGTGACTCCACAATCGGCTTGGGCCCCTTTGATGGTGATGACTCCACAAAACTCATCTAAACAAGCGACAACACCCTCGTATGTGTGGTTGACATTTTTATAAGCCCCTTTTCCTTTGTCTTGATCTTTGTTTCCTTTGTTGCCATGATTCGGCATCGGATTCGTGTAAATCTTGAGATCTTTGTTTCCTGATGGTGCTTCCACATCTATGATTTTGTCATCTATGAGGTCTTGAATTAGATTTTTGAGCCTCATGCAGTTGTTTGTCGTGTGTCCCTTGAGTTTGTGGAAGTCACAAAGATAATTCTCATTATACCATGGTGGCTTGACCGATGGTTCTTGATAATTATTATGTGTAGGGACCGTTATCAATTTTTCATCTACCAATCTTTTCATGATTGCTTCAGCAGGTTCCCCAAGGAGTGTGTATTTTCGTTTGGGGAAGAACTTGTTTCGCTGTGGTTCTCCCTGATTATCAGTGTTGTTTGTGTTTTGGTTATGGGATGGTTGGACCACAGTATTGACTTGTCGATTGCTTTGATTGGTATTTTGGTGTTGTTGTTGTTGGGATGGTGGATTGTTCTTCCGTGGGGCACTAATGACAACCTTGGCATCAACGACACCATCGTTGGTTACATTACGATTCTTTGCCCATGTTCGTGGTTTGTCATGATAATTGGATGATGAGCGGCCTTCTTGATATGATGAAGTTTCTCCCTGTGTGGCAAGGGCTCGTTCGATATTGAGCGCCTAGGGATCAACTGGTCGTAAGTGGTGATGTTTTGCACTTTGAGGTGGAAGGCCAAGGGCCCATCAAGATTCGCAATGATAGTTCCCACTTGTTGCTCTTCAGGCATGGACCACTTGCTTCGATTAGCTTTGGATCGCCATCGTTGTAAGAAAGCACCGAATGATTCATTTTTCCCTTGTTTGAGAGATGATAATTCCTGTAAGCTAACCTCCATGGGAGTGTTGAAGGAATAATTCTGTATGAAGGCATCTATGATTTCCTGGAATTTTTTGATTCCAGAAAGTTGAGAAAACCAATCAATAGCGTTTCCAGCCAAGCTTCTTGGGAATAATCTCATCAAGTACATTTCGTCGTAAGCCACCTCCATGCAATGTACTTGGAATTCCCTGATGTGATCTTCAGGGTTACCCGTTCCACGATATTTGTCAAATTTAGGGATCTCAAACCCTTTTGGGAATGGTTTCATTTCTACGCTCCTATCAAATGGATAAGGGCATAGGTTTTTTTGTGGTTTTGGTGTCCTTCCTGATTGAAGGTCAAGCACTTGTTGTGACAAAAATTTTATTTGTGCGGTGACATCCAATTGTGGATCAGGAGGTGGAATGAAGGTGTTCTGGGGGGTGGAGTGGGTGTTTGAATGGGTGGAATGTTTGCTTGTTGTGCCATGTATGCTTTCAACAATGCTTGTTGTTGATCTTGTTGTTGTTGCGCTAATAGAGCTTGTTGTTGTGCTTGCTGTTGTTGGTCCAACAATGCTTGTTGTTGATCAGCTAGGGCTTGCTGTGCTGCTTCTTGTTGCTCTTGGTATTGCTCTAATGCTTGCTGATATGTGAGTTGTTGGGCTGCTTGTTGTTGTGCGAAGTACTGCGCTTGTGCTTGCGCTCGTGCTTGGGCATCTTGGGCATCTTTTGCAGCTTGAGCAGCTTGTGCGGCTTGTGCGACTTGAGCAGCTTGTGCAGCTTGAGCAGCTTGTGCGGCTTGTGCAGCTTGAGCAGCTTGTGCGGCTTGTGCAGCTTGTGTAGCTCGTTGTTGTTGTTGCAACAAAGCTTGGGCTTGTGCCGCTTGTTGTGCTTGTTGTTGTTGCAGCGATGTTTGAGCTTGATTTTGCTGTGAAGCTTGAGAAGCGTGCGTGGCTATAGGCGCTTGCTAAATTGTTTGATATTGTTGGAGCAATTGTTGGTATGCTTTGAATGCAGCATTGTAATGGCTTACTTGGCTTGGTCGCAATGGTGGTGGTGGTGGGATTGGAATTGTGTTGGATGGAGTGGTGAGAGTTTGAGATGCGCTTAGAGCGATGGTGGTGGTGGGAGGTTGCGATGTAAGGGGTGTGATGGGGGTAGTGGAAGTTTGAGGTATAGTGGATGTAGTGGTTGGAGTGAATGTGGTGATAGGTGCATTTGGGATGGGTGAAGTGATAGGAATGGTGGGACTAGGTGAAGTGGTAGGAATGGTAGAGATGAGCGAAATAGTGGGTCTTTGAGAGACCATATTTTGATTAGCTATCATGCGTTGGTTTGATGTGGATGGTGTGTTTGAAAGATGTGATGTACCCCCTTGGTTGGATGAATTAATTTGGATGGGGCGATTTATGTTAGGGAAAGGTGGAAATTTAGGTAAAGGGGAGATCCCTAAACCAAAATATGGTGTTGACGTGGTGGGAGGTGTGAATGGTTTGAATGGTGGAAAATTTTCTTGTGCAAATGAAGAGACAAATCCGTAGGGTCTCTCTATTTCGGATGAGCTTGCTTGTACCAAAGGTCTAGACACTTGCGTGTCAAGGGAAAATGATGAGGTGGTATGGTAAGGAACCTCAGATGTATCGATAAATCCAAGTGGGTTGTAAAGTGGATTTTGATGAGTGTTGAAGAGGGTATCATCCTCATTGATAGTAGGTTCTATGGCGGTAATGGAAGTGGTTGATTGTGGAAGGGTGTTTTGGTCATTTGGTACAAGAAGCTCATCCTCAATAGTGTTGAGAATTGATGGATTTATTTTAGCCATTGCGCGAAGAAACTTTTGTAGTTTTGGTTGTTTGAGCATCTCAAGAACTTCTTCCTCACTTAGTTCTGTTGGTGTGATGTCTTCCACCAAGACCTCTTTTTGTGGATCGTGTGTAGTGATAGTGAGGTCTGGAAGTGGTGTGTTTTGGATTTCTGGAATGTTTTGGCTTAGATCACTTGTGGTTGATGTTTCTTGATTTAACTCCATGTTCCTCTTGTGTTGTGATCTTGTTTGAACCATAAAAGAGCAAACTAGGATGTGTAAAAGATCAAAGATGTGAAGATGAAAGGTGTATGATATATGGGTGAGAATGGAAGTTTTGAATTTGTATTGAAAATCTTGATGTGATGCTAGGTACTTTGGGTTTGCTTTGATTGATGTTTAGACTTTGAATTCTGTCTTTTGAATGTTGATGTTTGAGCAAGAGATATCCCCAAGATGTTTGGATGATGATCTAAAAAAGATAACTAATGCTCATAAAGGATAATTTGATTTAGGAGTGAGAATAGGATGTGTCTACTCACAAGCTAACCAAAAGATAATCCAAATTAGTGATGGGAGAAGGATGCATCTATCCACCATTAATTTGAACAAAGTGATAATTCAACTAAGCATGTGCAAAAGGATTCATTCACACACAATTGAGTTGAACAAGTTTGATGTTTGATGTTTGAAGAATTCAAAGTCTCATGTTTGAAAGGTTTTGATGTCTACCAAAGGAGCCTAGCATAGTTGTGTCAAGATTTTCTCAAAATGTTGGTGAGATGTTTATGGTTGATGATGTTTTTGATGGATGAATGTTTGTTTTGATCTTAGAATGACCCTAGTTTAGACTTTTGTTTAACAAGACCAAGGTATTGAAGAACATGTTATGCCCTAAGCAAGGTATCCAATCCCTTGAAACAATCTTGGATTTTGTGTGTAGTAAAATGAATATAAAGTGGGGTTGTCTCTTGAAGCATGTCTATAGAAATTAGCCAACAACTTTTCTCTAAAATCATATAACCTTTTGAGTCTTTGTTGATGTTGTTTTGGGCTAAGTTTCCTTTTCTTGGGTTTTTGTATCTTGATCTTGTGAGAAATCATTGAAAAGACATGTGTGGGGCTCAATTGCTTATCTTTGCTTTTAATGACTTCTTTTTACCAAATACACTTTCTTGATTATGTTTCAAACTAAAGATGTCCTATGTCAAAATTCCTTTTCTTCCCACAAAGTGTTGTGTGGGAGTTCCAAGAAATTGAGGCAAAGGGATTTCCTAGGTTAACCCTAGTTAGAGCAAATGACGATATAAATTCAAGTGTTGAGAAACCTCTAAGGACATAATCCCAAGGGAAAGCAACAACACTTAAATTTGTCAAAAGGTATTTGCTCTATCAAAAGGGGTTTGAAATTTGCATGATCATGTTTAAGTGTTTGTTTTCCAATGTTTACGAACAAGCATGTGTTTTTGTAACCCAAAAGCATGTACAATCCTATGGATGTGTAAGACAATATTTGTTGGATTCCCACTTGGACAAGTCCAGCTACGCTTATCTCTAGTAGATGGTTAGATGCTTGACCCCACTGGCTCCCCTCCACGGCTCATTAACGTCAATCGGGGCAGCCAAGCATCAACACCCATGAAACTCCCATGGCATGCTTTCCATCTCTACTAGAAGATCGTAAGAGTGTGGGGTGGCTTCAGAATGACCGTTCTTGCACCAACAAATAGATAAAGGATTTTGGAAAATTCTAGCACATGGGTTCTAGTAAGGACTTTCCATTCATAGGAGTTGACCCAACGTGGCAAGAGTCCCCTTCGGATCCATCTTGTCGGAGTCAACCGCGTGATTAGGCGTTTCTTCCAATATCCACATTTATATCCCGGCTGGAAATACTCTTGGCTTTAGAGTGTTACCGGTTGAGCCGTTGGGTGATTACTTTTTCCCACAAGGCAGGCCCTCTAAGATAAACAAAAGCGAATGAAGAACAATATTCCTAACTCGATCAATCCTTGTAGGCAACAAGGAGAGAGAATGTACGCAACAAAGTCCCCACTCACACTCGCACAATAGTTTGTTCAATTTTAAGCCCAAATCGAAGTGTGGAGGTGATTGCTTTATCTCAACCCAAAGTCATGGAAAAGACCTTTTGATTCTCAAGATTGCTATAAAGCGCGAGAGAAGCGCATACATCCTTTTCCAATGGCTTTAGTCTAAGTAAGCCCTCACAAACAAACAAAACTACACTTGTTCTTTTTAAACCCTCAAAGCAATGATGATTTCGTTTTAAAGCACCAAATGAAGTGTGAGAAATTGCCTTGTTCAATTGTTAATCCAATAAACAAAATCTAGTAATTTGTGATCCTAAAGTTCATTTTAGCCTTTGCAAGAAATGAAAAAGGTTCTTTTTAAGCCCAATTGAAAACTAGTGTCCTAAGAAGGAGAAGGTTGACAAATTCTTTGAAGAAGTGTTAAACAAACACTTAAGTGTTAAAAAACACTTGGATTAGACAAAATATCATCCTCATGCTCCTCTTTATTTTGATTTCAATTTCCAACCTTCATATGACCAAGATATGATCATTTTAAAACTGACTCATGGGTGCTATAACAGTGACCAAAAGCACTATAACAGTGACCAGACGTGCTAAAATAGTGACCAGGCGCGCTATAAAAGTGACCAGGCGCGCTATAATAGTGACCAGGCGCGCTATAAAAGTGACCAGGCACGCTAAAACGGTGACCAGGCGCGCTAAAATGGGGATTTCTGAACAAAACTGTAAAAAATGGCAATTTTTTTTTTAAATGTGTTAGAATCTGTTGATCAGCCCTCCTTCTAGTGCCAATATGTGAACCATTTGAATCTAGACCTTGCAAAAACACAATAAACATGAAAACAATTAGATCAAACACAAGGTTAGAAACAAATGATTCCTCAAGAAATCCATTTGAAATTTGCAAAAGATAAGAAGTGAAAATGAAGAACACAAATGAAACAATTAAATCCTATCTAATGCAAGCAAACTCTTGATCTCTTGAGGGAGTTGGTGCAAATAGGTGTGTGGAGATTTTCCCTTTCCCAACTCCTTGAATGCAAATGTTGATTGAAGATGATTGATCCACTTGATAAGTCCCTCAATGAGCTCCAAAATCTGCAATAAACTAGTTAAGAAGATGGATGGAATTTGAGAGATATTTGTGCATAATAACTTTGCATAATTGTGGATGATAAAATGCATGGTGAAACATTCTATTTATAGAATGTTGAAATGGCAACAAAGCCAAAATAGAGCAATGTGGGACAAAGATTTGGCCAATGGAAAAATGCCACTTGTCCCAATGTGATTGGATGAGGAATGAGCAAGTTTTGACAAATGTGCCAATAAATGCATTTTTTGAATTTGAATTTTGAGAAAAGACATGTAAGAGGGGGAAAGAAAATTGCATTAAATGCCACTTGGTTCAAGGAAAGGACATGTAAGAAGAAGTAAATGCCTTGTTGGAAGGACTTGTAAGAGAGAGTAAATGACATGTTGGAAGGACATGTCATTCAAATTTTGAATTTGAAATAGAAGAATATTCCTCCAAAAGATGCTTTGTTGAGGGAAAATGAAGATTTAATAAATCAATAAATTGATTTATTTGTGCAAGTGGAGATATCTAGAGAATGCAAGTGGGGAGATTAGTATTTAATCATGGTTAGATTAAATAAATGATGATTATGTTAGTTTAATGATGATTAGGTGAGTTGACTTATTTTGACTTAGATTTTTGGATTAATTTAAATCAAACAAGAGAGGAAATGATTTAATGAGTTTAATTAAATAAACATGTTTTGATTATTTAATTAAAGAGATTGAAGTAAGACTAAATTAAATAAGATTTTAATTTATTCAATTTAATAGATAGACTTTAGAGATTTAATTAAATAAAATTAATTATTTAATTAAAATAGGGATAATTAAATCAGATGAATTGATTTAATTAACAAGGGAAAGTGACTTAATTAGACAAAAATAATTTATTTAATTAAGAGACAAATATTGATGAATTTAATCAGATAAGGGAATTTGATTAAACAGTTAGACTGAGGGATGATTTAGGAAGCAACGAGGTTAGTAGATCAGAGCTAGATGCGCAATGTCAACTTGTACATTTTGCGTGTCTACATTGATAAATATCTAACATATAAGGTTGAGTGGGATAAGTAAGTGAAACAATCAAGGGAAGAAATTACATCAATTGAGAGTCGACTTAAGGTTTTTCCTTTACCACCTGTGGCCGACTTGGATAGGGTGCTTTTGAAGGTGCATGGAATGCTGGATCAAAATAAAGACAAAGGGGGAGATAGTTAATGATAGGCTACATCAAGATTTGTGCTTCCCTATTATTTTGCATGCATTGGTCCGAGCTACATTGGAGATCCTAGGCCGACCTGGATGAAGTTCATGCATTTAATGTATATTTTATCTCATTTTGAATTTCTCTTGGCTAACTTGTTGTGCCTAATTATTATTGTAAAACCCTAACTAGGCCAACATGTTTTGGGGGTTTCTATAAATATGGCATTTTTCCTCATTTGTAAGGGCTAGACATAGATATAGATATAGACGAATAGAGAGATAGCTAGTATAGAAGCGAATTAAGTAGAGAAAGAGTTAGCAAGTAGTTATTCTCAAGAAAATATTGTAACAGAAAGTTGGAATTGTTGCCACAGTGGATAATTTGATGCAAGTAATGACATTGTGATTTGGTGCCATACTTGTGTTCTTCTTATCTTGCATGGTTCTTGTTATTCTATCTTTAGAATTGCTTTGAGGAAAATTGATATTTAGGATTAGATTTGATTCAATTATGTTTATGGTTTGATATTTGAAGTGTTGCAACAATCCCTAGTCCATACTTTTCACAACCAACTGATTGTTAGTTGCTTTGCAAAGTTAGCCTGAACTTTATATTCATTGTGCTTAGCTCAATTGTGAGGGTTTATTCATTTCAATTGAAATAGGGTTGTTTGAATGAATTTTCATGATCTAAAAATATTTAACACCTTAGAAGATTGTACTATTTCTATAAGATTGCAGATCCATCTAGGTCAAGTAGAAATCAATTTTTGAGGGATTGGTCCATTTCGAGTATTGTCATTTGCATTGTTAATCTTAGGTTTAGTGTTAAATTTAGAAATCTCTTTGAAACCTTATATCTTTTGTTATTTCTTTATCATTCGAGTTAAATTTAGGGTTGAAGTATCATCATATTGCTAGATCTGATAATTAGAGATTCATTATTTTTCTTGTAGTAAGGTCCCATTGTGATTACCAACATTTTCACACTTATCACTGAGTTGTTTATGTATTGTCAAGACTTGACATTAGAGACCTTGGGGTTATCTCTTGAGGCTTTTTGATAGAGATTTACCTTTCAAGAGAGATAGGATATTATATTTTGTCTAAGTTGTTGTGCAAAAAACATCATCAACAGTGAGTATATGTTTCTCAACTACATGAGGTAAGATAAAAATAAAAAATCCCTAAGTGTAGACTTAACATGTGTGAATAGGACTCCCCTAGGTAGGGTAAAAGCTATCTAGTTTGATAATGTCACTTTTTACACTAACACACTCCTTAACTACAACATAGAGAAATTTTCAATAACCTTATCACCTCACAAGGTTGAGACACATACCTTTTGAGATAATTAATGTACATATTACACTTATATCACATGTGTTTTGTTCACATGAAACATCATGGATATTATTAAAGCTCTGAATCTATAAGAACTTCCTCAAAATAATGAGATTTTGACTAAAAAATTTCATATAGTGTGTCTTAGAACCAAATGGACCTTGCCATTAATCTTAGAAGGCCAAAAAATATAATTTTGATTTATACCATCCTATATTTTAGAGTTCAAGATTTTTATTTTTTATTTTTTGGAGGGTACAAAGTTTGATGTCACACATAATATACAACCAAATAAATCTATTGTAGAGGAGGGGGACTGGCTGCTTAGGATCCCAGGTCACAGGAGAGTCTAGAACAATAGGTTTTCTTCATCTACCTCCAACTAATGGGATGTTTCAAAAGAGTTTAATATTTAAAGGTTGAAAGGAGGAGCAACTAGATTGTTACAATCCTTTAACAAGCCCAAATTTTTTAGGAAGTCCGGTGAGCAAGTTTCTAGAGTCCAAACTATAACTTAGGAAACTCACTGCTAGAGGACTACAACGTAGGACACAGATGACAACATGATGCATTGGTGTCTTAATGGGCACTGGTGTCCATATGGACAAAAAGGGTAAAGTATAGTAAAAAACTAAGGGAACTTACTAACAAACTAACATATATATTTTGACGTAATAACAAAAATAGAAAGGAATAAAATGATAGTGTAACAAGGAGAATACTTTAATTGAATCTAACTATGAATTGATAAAGAAGGGTGAGGAAAGTGCACCTTCCTACCCACAAGTTGATATCTTCAAGGTATTCACTTGACAAACAACTTGCACACATAAGAATGAGAAAATGTTGGGGTTATGTTTAGAGGAATGCCATAGTCAGTCCCCCACTTTAGTGTTTCCACCTCCACGGACATCCAATAAAGCAACGATTGGAGAAATGTGATAAAGAAAGATATTGAAATAACAATACCGAGCAATACATTGAATAACAATATGCTATGATATCAAAATGATAATGTAAATTAAAAGGAAGATGGATTGATATCACCTTCAATGACGTGCACTCAAGTCAAATGGGAGAAGGAGTGAGCTCGAAAGCTTTCAAAGACCAACACTGCTGCAACAATGAGGGGAGTGAGCCAATAAAAATATTAACTTGCTGCTTCAATGAAGGTGGTAGAGCTTGAGAATGTTGTGAGAAGAGTGTAGAAGACCATAATGAAGCCAAATATTTCTAGAGAGAATTCAAGAGAGAAATAATGGAAGAGATAGTCATTTGAAGGTGAAAAATGGAGGCAAAAGAGCCATTCAAAGTCAATCCAAAGGGTAGGAGACATTACACTTCACATCCAATGGAGGAGTGTAACATCTTTTCAGATTCCATAGGTAGGAATCCTATCAAGATGATAGTGCACCGCGTAGATGTCTACACACCGTGCTAGCATCCTAGATAGAATATTCCCCACCAACTTGAGAACAGGCTGCCAAATGGATGGAAAATGGATGGAGAGCATGGAATTACATTATCAAACTTAATTCTCTAAGGTAGGAGGTATGTAAATTTTCAATTTGCAAGGGGTGAAAATTCACGCCATTACATTTTTCCCCCACTTTAGTGAGCATAAGTGTCAACAAATTTACACCATTACATTTTTCCCCCACTTTAGCGAGCATAAGTGTCAGCAAATGCATAGTAAAGTAGAGAAAAGCTGAGGAATGTATACTTGAACTATTGAGGAAGCATACCACAATCTAACACACTCGAATGCATAGGAAGAGGAGATGGCTCCATAGGTACTTGGTCTTGAGGAGGGTTGAAAAAAAGTACCACAGGCCCTCATACCTATGAAAGGTGAACAAAAGGCTTTGTAGGTTCTCAATCCTATAGAGGAGGCACCACAAGTGCTCGGTACTAAAGGAGGCTAGATGTGAAATCCTTTTTAGAGACTGATAGGCCCTTATAGGTGCTCGATCCTACAAGGAAAGCTCAAGGTGCTCGGTCCTCCAAGATCAATTAAAAAATAGCTTCATAGGTGCTTGGTCCTACAAAGAAACAAGGTAATCTATAGATAAAACATGTTAGATAGAAAAAAATCCATGCATGCAAACATACAATCATGTAGACAGTCAACAATTGAAGGAGAAGCTTTCAAAGGGGTCCCTCAAGAACCCTTCAAAAGAAAAGGGTTTGCTCAAGGGACATTCTATTTGAAAGGTGATGATATTTTTTGCAAACAATTCTAGTATCAAGGAATCCTTCTGAAATATATCTTTCATCAAGGAATTAAAAATAATAATACTCCCTTGCAAGGGAAAGTTTTAAGACTTCATCAGAAAAAGTACTCCCTTCTCAAAGGAAAGTTTTCAGATTCTTTCTCTACGAATCTGTTTTTAAAGAAAAATTCCGCTATGGGTCCTTGGTGAAGAATAATTTATTTTTTAAAAATAAGGTATTTTCAACAAGGGATTCATTGTTCATCGAATACACCATTTTGAAAATTGAAGTAGTATGATAGCCCCCCTTAGGATGGTGCATGTTGAACACAAAGACATGTGGCATCCTAAGGAGAGAGAAGAAAGTGATTTTGTGGTCCACGATACATGACAAGATGTTATCATGGAAATGTTGTAGCACATGTGAGGGACAACACACGGGTACCACAACATCATGAAGCAAGCAAAGAAGAGGGAAATATGAAAAAAACATAAGCAAAGAAGAAGAAATCAAGAGATAGGGGGATATGATATTTCGGGGTCAGAACTGCTCATAGATTAGATAGATATAATATGAGAATATATATGAAATATCATCAATCACCTACTATCAGATCATGAAGAAGGGTACATGAAAGAAAAAAAATCTTCAACATGGAAGGGAAGCCTAAATGCTCCCAACACTTTGCATTGTCCCCAATTATCAAAAATCAAGGCACAACAAATATAATAATGATGTAACAAATAGAAGAAGTTTATGACACAAAAAAATCCTATATCCAAGCACCTACAAGGGTGACAAGGGTCCTCCAGGAACACATTTAAAAAAAATAGAGGAAACACAACACACACAAATCTAATCTACAGATAAAGAAGAGGTGCCCTACGAGTCCTCAATAACCAAGAGGTCATTATTATACCAATCTAGATCATTATAGGGAGAGGGTAGATGATCCTACAAGGTCAAGACAACAAGGGGATCACCCTCTGAGTCTCCTATGACAAGAGCTAAGGAAGAGGACCCCTCGAGATCTTCTTCACTCAACTCCTATGACGTAAACATCACTGATATTGTAAAAATCATTGAAAAAGATGAGACATCATCCATTGAGTTGAACATGCAATTAATGGTAGTGCCATGTGTCAACTAGGTGGGAAAAGAAGGATGTGCTCAAGATCCACTACCGAACTCATCGAAATAATTGGGGGAAATGACAAACTTTGGGGACGTCGGGGCAGCCTCTATCACCAGGACAAAAAAATCCAAAGCAGAACCAACTTCCAAAGAAGGCAATGCCTTCTTTTGACCCCAATTAGAAGCAGGGTCATCCTCCAACTTGTGCTTCATTGAAGGATGTGGAACCCCCATAGAAGAAGTGAAAGGTGAGGAAGTAAAGGATAGAGCCATTGTAGATACCACCAATGTGTTCAACATATCTACGGGCTTAGGAAAAGGTGGGATGTATAGAAGGGACATTAGGAAAGGATGCTCAATTGAGGGAGTGATGAAAACTTGTGCCCTTTTAGCATGAGGGTCATCCACACTTGTGGGGGAAGCCAAAAGCAAGATCAAGGTGACAAGAACTGAAGTAGAAGGGGTGGAAGAGGAGGGAAAAATAGGAGATATCGAAATATGAGTTGTCGGCTCCCATCTCGCCTTCTGCAAGGAACTTTCTCAACAGCTGGATCCTTCCTTCAATGCTTATGCTCACACACAAGGTAGTTTCTTCGGGTCCAAGAGTTAGAAGCTATGGCTTGAGAAAGAGTAGAAGGCTCCTATTTTTCCATGGGAGTGTCCATCACAACCATTGTCGGTAGAGGGAGTGACTCTTGAACAAAAATAGGAGGAAGTGATGTAGGGACTTAAATGAAAATTGACGGAGAAGCAAACTCAAGTGCCTTGGCGGCAGGTCTCTTCCCATTTTCCACCCTAGGTGCAGGAGCAGTAGGAGGCCACAAAGGTTGAGATGTAGAGGAGACTCCATGGGGGTCCTTCCCCTTACCATATACGACAAGCCAAGACACTGTGGGAAAGATGGGAAGGTCAAACACTTGATGCTTGGACTTTTGTCAAGTGGGCACCATCAGACTCCCCATGAGATGCATGGAGGTAGAAGCTAAAGGCACCATAGCAAGATGAGAGGCAGAAGTGGACAAAACTATATAAGAAGAGGAAGGCTCTTGAGTATGAGCAGACTTCCCCTTCCCCTTTTGTGAGGAAGATGAAACATGTTGTTGTGCTATCATAGAAGCCTTAACCAAAATAGCATAAGGGGAAGTAGGATAGGTGACTTTTGGTGCTATTCCCCCATTCTTGTATTTTACTTAAGTGAGATACAATAGGTCTGTCCTTGGAGGAAGCAAACCAATAGGGGTAGGCCATAAGTGATCTAATGAATAGGCCCCATGCGACACTAGGGATTTGTACCTAGTGTCATGCACAATGTGCACTGAGCCCTCATGAGATAATTTCAAACATTTATGGATCATCGAAGGTATTGCATTTCTGGAAACTAGCCAAGGAATTCCTAGATTCACTCTGAACAAGTCATACTTTAGGATAACATCGAAAAGGGTATTCATATTCTTGGGCCCTACCAAGACTGAAAGAGTGATGGAACTGATGGGAGGGATTGAAAGCCCATCATGCATACATATAATGCTCTTAGATTGATAATACCCATCCTTATGTAGAAAGTTTATTAGCATAATCTTTGTTGTAATAACATTAACTCAACACGTAGGATCAACAAGAACACTAGTGATGATATTCCCATTGATATGAGTAGGAATGTATAAAGGAGAGGGTTCTCTATTTGCATTCATAGGCAAGTCCTGTGATGTAAAGGTTATAGTAGAGACCCATTCATAGGCTACACATATAGGACGGGGAAATGCATGAAAGAAGCCATCTTCCACGTACAATGAAAGGAAATTTCTTAGAAGACCCAAAAGGTTTAACAATCAAATAGTGACCTATTCTAGAGTTCACTTCACAATGTTTAGGGACTCTTCTAACTATGCCGCTATGGTTCATAGGTTGGGTTGCAAGGCTAGGTTCCCTATAATGCACACACCTACAACATACCTAGAACATGAGAGAAGATTCCTTCAATGCTAAAAAATGAACCAAAATAGTTCATGTCAGGTTCACCAAAATGTAGAGGAGGGGGACAGACTATTCAGGACCCCAGGTCATGGGAGGGTCTAGAACAATAGGCTGCCTTGATCTACCTCAAGATAACGAGATGTTTCAAAAGAGTTAAATATTTAAAGGCATACAGGAGGAGAAACCAGATTGTTGTAGTCCTTTAACAAGCTTGAATGTTTTAGGAAGTTAGGTGATCAATTTTCCAGAGCCTGGATTGTAACTTAGGCATCTCACTACCAAAGGACTATAGTGTGGGACATGGATGACAACATGGTGCATTGGCTTCTCAATGGGGCTTTGGCATTTATACAGACAGAAAGCGTAAATTACAGTAAAAAACTATGGGATACTTATTGTAGAGAAGGGGGATTCACTACTCACAAGTCTCTTCATTATCAAGAGAATCCCCAGGAGCAAACTACCCTAAACTACCTCAAGGAACAAAGTGAGAGTTCTAGAACTAGAAAGAGTAGGTCACAAAGGTTTTCTAGAAAAATTTGAAAGTTTTCAATCAAGGACATAAGTGTGGTATATAGACTATAGCATGGTGTGTTGTAGTCCCAGAGATGCACTAGCATCTTGTACAAACCAAAAATGAGGATGTCTTAGAGAACAACAAAGTGACTACTAACAATTTGAATACTAAGAACTTCCAGAATACAGGAAAATAGCATAATATAACAGAATTGAAATAAAGTAAAGTAAACTAAGTAAAATGTAAATGACCCAAGCAATGAAACCTCCAGCAAATGAATGTCTTCAATACCTGCATACATAAGACCGAGGAAAAATGTTGGGGCTATTTAGGGGTTTGTATTAGTCAAATCCCCGTTTCAGTGTTCCCACCTCCATAGACAACCAAATAGATAGATAGATAGAGAGAATTAATAATCATAAATGAAATGAACACAAAAGTGATAAAAGGAATCCTCGCTCAAGGAGGAGAACCCATATCACAAAATAGAGATGCAATATATAAGGGACGTGATAAATACCAAGATGCTCAAAGATACAAGGCACAAGATAGATATCACCTACAAGGCTTGAGGAATCCAAGGAGAGAGGTAGATTTGTGAGAGCCAAGAGAGTTGCAAAGAGTGTTATAAGAATGTGAGAGCTTGAGGCTACTATAACAAGCCAGAGAGCTATGCAAATAAGAGAGCGAGAGAGAAGAGAATGTCTCCGATAGAGAAAGACCAAGAAGAAGGCCAAATGGATTTGAAAGATAGCTTTTAAAGAGAGAAGAGGGAAAATAAACTTCCCAAACCATTACAAGGCATCTCGAGGCATTACCATAAAAAAAGTAGTTGACAAGTGGTAAGGCACCCAAAAATTCTCATTTGAACATCAAAACGTCAGAGGACACTAGTGCGGTGCGTGGATGTTTGTACGACGTGCTCATGTCCAAACATATCATGCTATAAAATGATGAGAATGGGAAAGCACAAGGTTTGATGCAAAGCTAACGCATGAAGGTAGCTGCTAAAAAGGGGAATTAAGCATCCTAAGAGGGAAAAAGGCTGATGTAGGGGCTAAAATGAGCCTACACACATGCCAAAGGAGTGGACACTAAAGTGGATACAAGAATGTATGTGAAATTGCAAGGGGTGCAATTTTATTGTTGGCAACACAAGGGCAAACAACTAAGAGGGGGGGTGAATCAGTTGTCACAGAAATTCACAACATATTAACTTTATTAACCTTATTCTTAGATCTGATTATTAACCATGAAAGAATAACTCATCAACACATCAGAAACACACATAACACCAATATTTTTTTACATGGAAACCCTGTTAGGGGAAAAACCACAGTGGAGGTCATTCCACAAGATTATACCCTATTAAAAGTATAAAGAATGAAATGGGAATGCACATGCATTCGGGCACACTACCTAGAGCTCACTGCTCAATTACAACAAGGCTTACTGCTAATGCCTGATCACAGTTCCAGTTAAGCACATGAACACTTCTTCACTCTTCTTCACTCTTCTTCACACTCTGCTTTTCCTTTGAATGATTAGAACGTTATCCATGCACACACACATTTAGCATACTTCAAATGAAATAAAAAAATCGCTTATATATATCCACAACAAGAAATTAAATCGCTACATGTCGACTTCAAGAAAATAATAAAATGAATACAAATTGTTGGCCCAAATTAATAACAATTATTAATGCGAATCAACCAAGGTCAGCCACAACAAAGTGAAGACCCAAAATAGCATCTTCAAACATGAACCACCTTCAAAAATTATTCTTCAAGGATCCACAACACACTTCAATACCTTGTCGGCCAAGAACATGAAAAACATGAATACGCAAGATAAAATATCAGATCGTGAGCACAATGATCAATGTGAACATGCAACATAGATAGAGCATGATCTAGAAACATTCAAAAACATCATGAATCACTAGAGAAGCATCCACAACCACCAAACTTACTAAAATCACATCATCTTCATTAAGGAACACAGACTGAAGTAACAAAAAAACTGTCAGAATAGAAATCTTCATAACAAGAACAAATCTTCACGCGGATCTTTGAAACTAAACATGGATAAACTAGATATACTCGAAAAGAAACCCTTTAGTTCACAACCTCTGATCATCAATGTACTGAACTCACTTATAGACTAAACTTCACTTCACCATTGACAACTTGCAACTCATTTCATTACAATTTTCTCAATATCCTCGACATTTATAGCTTCAAATGCATTAATGCTAATAGTGTTGACATCAATGAAAACCACATATCAGCAACATAACCACAACATCCAACAATCTCCCCCTTTGGTGTTGATGGCAAGACATGATGTGAAAAACACCATCAACACAACTACACTCACTCCCCCTTAGGTTCTGACTCTTCTCTTCAAAAAGTTTTTCACATGACCCTTCTCCCCCTTTGACATAAATGAAAAAGATCTCTAAGCTCTCAACCACATATCTAAACATCTGAACATCTGACTACTCCCCCTGAGTAGTAGCCACCACAACATCAATTCAGATCAAGATATGACTATGAAAATCACAGACTGATGCAAATCAATGCATCTTAGTTCTGATTAGGAGGGGTAATCACCCCTAACTTCCCTCTAAGATACTCAAAAGTATCCTTAGGCAATGGCTTGGTAAAGATTTTTGCAATCTGCTCCTTAGTAGGCACATACTCCAATCTGACTTCCTTTTCATTCACCTTCTCTCTCAAAAAAGAAACCTGATAGATATATGCTTGGTATTTGAATGCAACACCATATTCTTAGAAATGTTAATTGTACTTGAATTATCATAGAATATAGTAATAGGCTTATCATACACAACTCTAATATCCTTCAACATCTACTTCATCCATAATACTTGAGTACAATTGTTAGCAGTAGCAATGTATTTGACCTCTGCAGTAGATAAAGAAATGGCATTCTGCTTTTTACTTAACCATGAAATTGACTTCTTTCCCAAGAAAAATGCACCACAAGTAGTACTTTTTCTATCATTCACATCACCAACTAAATCAACATCAGTAAAGGCACTCAAAGTAAGATCATCATCTTTAGGATACAATAGGCCAAAATCAACTGTCCCCTTCAAGTATCTGAAAATCCTCTTCACAAAAGTCACATGTGATTCTTTAGTATCAATTTGAAATATTGCAACAATAGATATAGCATTCATGATATTAGGCCTAGTTTGAGTTAAATACAACAATCCACCAATCATTGATCTATATGTAGTCTGATTTTCCTTCGGAGAATCATCATCTATTGTCAACTTACATCCGGTCACCATGGGTGTACCAATTGGATTTGAATCTTCCATACCAAATTTCTTCAACAATTATTTCACATACTTGGAGTGAGATATAAAGATCCCTTTGTCTAATTGAGTAATTTGCAATCCCAAAAAGAATTTCATCTCTCCAATCATTGACATCTCAAACTCACTGTACATCTCATTAGAAAACTTCATGCACAAACTATCATCTCCTCCAAAAATGATATCATCAACAAAAACTTCCAAAATCAAATCTTTATCATCATTCTTGAAATACAAATTATTATCAGCAATACCTTTATTAAATCCAAGCTTTAGAAAACACTTATCCAATTTGGCTTACCAAGCTCTAGGGGCTTGCTTAAGTCCATACAGTGCTTTCATCAACCGAAAAACCATATCTCCCTAATCAATCAATTGAAATCCATCCGGTTGCTCAAGATACACCTCTTCTTCCAACTCGCCATTTAGAAATGCTGACTTGACATCCATCTGATAAACCTTGTAGTTTTTGTAAACAACATAAGCAAGAAACAATCTCATAGCTTCAATTCTAGCAATAGAAGCAAAGTTCTCTTCAAAATCAATTCCTTCCATTTGAGAATAACCCTTACACACCAATCTTGATTTGTTTCTAACAACTTCACCTTGCTCATTCAGTTTGTTTCTAAAGGTCCATTTAGTTCCAATGACATTTTTATCCTTAGGTATAGGAACAAGAATCCATGTATCATTCTTCTCAATTCATTGTAGCTCTTCTTTCATTGCTTCAACCCAATGTTCATCTTTACATGCTTCATTCACATTAGTAGGCTCAGTCTTTGAAATCAAACAATATTCTTCTGCAATGTTTCTCCTAGTCTGGGCACCTTTGTTCTTATCACCATGATCTAATCTTTTGAATGATTCAATCTTACATACCTTATATTCTTAGGATGTTCTTGAATTTTAGGTTCTTGTGATCTCTCTTCTGCACTTTCACTATTTTATCCTTCCTCTTGATCTTCTTGATTCACCGGAATGATTTGAACTTGCTTTCTTTTGTTTGTACTGTCATTCTGATCATCTAAATCATATCCATAGGTTATGGATGGTTTAGCTATTTCTTCATCAACCTTAACATTTTCACTTTCAACCATTTTCATCAATCTATTATTGTAGCACTGGTAGGCCTTGCTTTTAGTAGAGTAACCCAAAAATATTCCTTCATCATTCCTAGCATCAAAATTTCCTATCTCTTCATCTCTTCTAATATAACATTTACTCTCAAAGATTTTGAAATATTTAACAGTAGGCTTATGACCAGTCCATAGCTCAAAAATGGGTCTTACTGGTATCACCTTTGACTTGTACCTGGTTGAGGATGTAAACAATAGTACTCACAGCTTCTCTTCAATAGAGATGAGGAACATTTCCTTCCAACATCATAGTTCTAGCAACATCTTGAACTTTCATGTTCTTCCTTTCCACAACTCCATTTTGTTGAGGGGTCCACGGGGTAGATAATTGTCTCTTTATCCCATGCACTTCACAAAAAGAATTAAACTCACTGGAAGTGAATTCACCACCTCTATCTAATCTCATACATTCAATCTTTAGACTAGTCTATATCTCAATCATAGCATTGAAGATCTTGAACTTCTCCAGAGCTTAAAATTTCTCCCTCAAGAAAGTAGTCCACATCATTCTTGAATAATCATCAATAAGCAACATGAAATACTTGTAACCTTGTAAAATTTTGACTCTAGAAGGACCACACAAATTAGTATGCACAAGCTCCAACAATTCATTTGAATTATACTGTTTGCTCCGAAATGAAATTCTAGTTTGTTTCCCCAATTGACATTCCTTGCATATGGAATTAGTAGGTTTCATCAACTTAGGAAGATCTCTCACTGTTTGAGTAGAACTTATCTTGATAATATTATCAAAATTAACATGACACATTATTCTATGCCACAACCAACTTTCATCAACTCGAGCAATCAAAAAAAAATTACTAGCAACATTCAAATGAAAGATATTACCTCTTGTTTTTGTACATGATGTAATCACATTTTTGGAACACCACAATATTCTACACTTTCCATCCTTGAATTGAAGATTGTATCCCTTTTCAACCATCTGTATAACACTTAAAAGATTCTACTTTAGACCTTCCACATATAGGACATCATCAGTATTGCTCTTACCATCAAGAGAAATGCATCCCCTGCCATAGATCATGCTAGCTATGTTATCACCAAATCTCACAACACCACCACAATAATTTTCCAAGCTCACAAACTTACTTTTATCTCCTTTCATATGATGAGAGCATCCACTATCAATCACCCATTCATCTTTCTCTTCAACTCGAGCAGCTAGGGATTTCTCCACATTTGTACAACTAGCAGATTCAGTAGACACAAGATTAGTTTCCTTGATAGCAATAAATACCCATTCATCCTCACTTTCATTTCCTTTATTAGAATCATCATCTATCACTCCTTCATCATCAACATAATAACACTTCTTTTAAAACTTAGGCTTGTTATGTCTTGGTTTAGAAACTCTTTCCAGACACCTTGATGCAAAATGATCTCTCTTATTGCAGGAAAAACATTTAATAGGAAAATTCCCTTTATACTTACCTTGTCCTCTGGATTCTCTTTTCATAATCAGTGCTTCAAGATCATACAGTTCTCTTTCTTCTTCTTCAAGCTATCTCATTTCTTCCTCGTACTTAAATTTATTTCTAGAATAACTCTCTCATGGATCATATCTTTGTTTATCTCTTCCATATGCAGTAGCCTTGAATGAAATTTCTATCTTAGGAAGGGCATCACCAAATTCACTAAACTCAAAAGCAGTAAGCTTACCAATCAACATTTCTCGAGTAACATTTGTCACAGTCTGGAGCTCTTCAATAGTTGTAGCTTTGACTTTGTAAGTAGCATGCAAGGACTGAAGTACTTTAGCAACAATATCTGATTCTTCCAAATTTCCACACACAAGTTCATTCACTCTTTGCATGAAAGTAGTAATATTCTCATCATCAACCATTCTCAACATTTCATATGTCCCTTTTAGGCTCTACAACTTAGCAATCTTCACATTAGTATCACCTTCATATAAAGTTTCCAAATTTTTCTAGATATCATAAGTAGTCTTTAGATCCATAACATTAGTCATCTCAGTATTAGTCAAAGCACTCAACATCCCTAAGCTGAACAGTAGTAGTAGGACCATTATGAGGTATAACATACCTATTACTTGTAATGCTCCAGTAGGGTTCACCAATGCATCTTAGATGGTACTCCATTTGAGTCTTCCATAAAGAATAATTTTTTCAATCAAAACTCAGACTATCCTTCTTGTAAGTCACCATCCTGGATCACCTCAAGTTGTTAAACTTTTTCCAAGGAACCTTCTCTAATACCAATTGTTGGCAACACAAGGGTAGACAACTAAGAGGGGGGTGAATCAGTTGTCATAGAAATTCACAACTTATTAACTTTATTAACCTTATTCTTAGATTTGATTATTAACCATGAAAGCATAAATCATCAACACATCAGAAACACACATAACACCAAGATTTTTTACTTGGAAACCCTGTTATGGGAAAAACCACGGTGGAGGTTAGTCCACAAGATTACACCCTGTTAAAAGTATAAATAATGAAATGGGAATGCACATGAATTTAGGCATACTTCCTAGAGCTCACTTCTCAATTACAACAAGGCTTACTACCCAAAGGAAGACACACTATCTTACAGAAAGATTCATATTACATTTGCAGGGATTTGAATTGATAAAATAGCATCTGCTAATGCCTGATCATAGTTTTGGTTAAGCACATGAACACTTCTTCACTCTTCTTCATACTCTGATCTTCCTTTGAATGATTAGAACATTATTCGTGCACACACACATTTATCATAATTCAAATGAAATAAACAATCACTTATATATATCCACAACAAGAAATTAAATCGCTACATGTCGGCTTCAAGAAAATAATAAAATGAATACAAATTGTCGGCCCAAATCAATAACAATTATTAATGTGAATCAACCAAGGTCAGCCAAAACATAGTGAAGACCCAAAATAACATCTTCGAACATGAACCACCTTCAAAAATTATTCTTCGAGGATCCACAACACGCTTCAACACCTTGTCGGCCAAGAACATGAAAAACATGAATACACAAGAGAAAATCTTGGATTGCAAGCACAATGATCAATGTGAACATGAAAAACAGATAGAGCATGATCTAGAAACATCCAAAAACATCATGAATCACTAGAGAAGCATCCACAACCACTGAACTTACTAAAATCACATCATCTTTATTCAAGAACACAGACTGAAGTAATAGAAAAATTGTCATAATAGAAATCTTCATAACACAAAAAAATCTTCACGTGGATCTCTAAAACTCAATGTGGATAAAGTAGATATACTTGACAAGAAACCCTTTAGTCCACAACCTTTGATCATCAATGTACTGAACTCACTGACAGACTGAAGTTCACTTCACCACTGACAACCTACAACTCATTTCATTACAATTTTCTCAATGTCCTCAACATATATAGGTTCAAATGAATTAATGCTAATAGTGTTGACATCGATGAAAACCACATATTAGCAACAAAACCACAACATCCAACATTTATGACGTTAAATTTCCCCCCACTTTATCAGGCATATGAATCTACACTAATATGCATGGTAAAGGAAATATACTAAACATAAATAACAATGTGATGCTAAAAGTATACTATGGAGGAAGCATACAACTCTTCAAACCAAGGAAGCATTCCCCCAAGTTGAAGACCTACAAAAAAAACACATTAGAAAAGAAAGACTTGCACATGACAACAGTGTTAGAACATAAAATCCACTTACATCACGAGATTAAAACATATACATGGATAACACACACAAAGGAATACAACAAACTAAAGTATTTGAGTCAACAAAGTTAAAGATACCTCAATGTAAAAGGTTTTCTTAGTACTATGCATCGTCCCTAATTTAAGAAATAAAATAGAAGAATTCTTAAATAGAGAGAAGAATGTAAGGATTGATTGCTTCAAGAGAAGAATGCACCCAAAAGTCAGGGAATCAACCAATGTAGAAGAGAGAAATGAGTATATACTCAGGATGAAGAAGATGCAAGTCTTCGATCTGGTATACACAATTGAGAAGAGAAGAGAGAGAAGAGAGAAGGATCCACACGTACTCGGTCTTGTGGAAATTTTGAACAAATGCACTATAGGCCCTTAGATCTATGGAAGGTGAATAAAAGGCTTTGCAAGTGCTCATTGCTATAGAGTTTAACAAAGATATATCGTAGGATGAAAGCACTTTATAGGTCCTCAAACTTGCAGGGTAACCTGACGTGAAAGGCTATATAGAGTCTGATTGGTCCTCACAAGTGCTCAGTCTTGCAAGGAAAGCTTGATGCAAGGAAGCTCTATATGTTATTAGTCCTACAGAGCAAGACTAATAAGAAAAGCCTATGGTTGCTGCAAGCTACGTTGCATGATAGTCACATAAGAGATAGGTCTAGTAAGGCTACCCCCAAGCTAAATGCCAAGATATAAGACAAGTATAGTCAGGCTACCCCCAAGCTAGATGCCAATGAATTCATTTGAAGGAGAATCTTTCAAAAGGGGTTCCTTCAGTAGGGAACCCTTCAAGACACCAAGGGTCCCATTCAAAGGAACATTCCAATTGAAATATAGAGAGAAGAGAGGGGATCCTTAAGAAGGACATCTCTAGAACAAGTTATCAATGTCCCCTAGCACACATGGGAGGAGAACCATGTAAGATAATATAGAAGGGAGGTGTGATAACCCCATGAGAAGATTTTTAGAATGGATAGGATAGAGGTAGACCTCAATATCACTTGTCATTTGAAGAATATGTAGGTGCATCAATAAATAGATGAGTGATGACACTAGAATCACAAATTTATTGTATTTTATCCCTTAAGGCCTTACATTCACCAGTGGAATGGCCAAGCACTCGATGGTATGCGTAGAAATAATGTTTTTCTTTATCATGTGTATAAAATTTCTTATGTGTAAGGGGAGGAAGATTAATCAAGTGGGCTTTTAGAAGCCTCAACAAAATATGCTCTTGCTCAAATAAAGAATGAGTAGGAAGCAACCCTTTCTCTTGTAGAGAAAAACTTGATTGCTTAGAAGACATGAAGATAGCAGACAAAGGAGGATGAATCAATTCAAGAGAATGAGGTTGAGTAGAAATCATTTCATTCAACCATGGTTTTCATTTAGATGTTTTATTCGAGCAACCAAGCCCCAAATTATGCTTACAAGGTGCACATTCTACAGGGACTTGAATGCCTTGTTCATTACGCCCACAACCCTTACACCCATAACCATATTTAGAGGCAAGTTCAAAACTAGGGCCATAATGTGTCTATAAATCTTGAGAAGGAGGATCCTCATAGAGAGAATTATTCCAACAATGGGAATCATACTCCTCTATAGGATCACCATCAACCTTCTTGACAATACTACCGACATTAGACCCTTTAACATAAGTGTGATCATCTTCCTCAAAGGGGGAGGATCAACATTAAGAACATTATAATTTGTGTTCACATTATCCCACAATACAAAAGAATAACCATCTTTGATAGTAGGTTTGGATGATGTTATCAAAAGTTTTAAGTGGACCGAGTCGACTTTATATTCCCCAATGAAGGATTCTATAAAGTCTAAAGAACCCCAATCATCACCAAGACATGCATTCTCTTGATAATTAGAAAGAGTAGACTTAAGATTCCTTTCTTCGGAAGGATCTTCTTTAGGGACATCTATCTCAAGATTATCCTTTGTAACATGTACTATTGGAGTAGACAACAACACATTGGAAGACACTAAAGGGATAAGAGTAGGCACAACTGAATCTTGACCAACAAATGCTATCTCACATAAGTGTATGACATTAGGGTCAACCCTGATTGTGACTAATTGATTGTTACAAATGAACTTAATAGATTCATGTAAGGTAGATGAGACTACACCCATAGCATGAATCCATGGTCTATCGAGAAGAAGATTATATGGTAACTTTTCTGACATAACATATACGAGGGTGGGTACAATAATGCGTCACAACCTTAAAGGCCAGACTATCATGTCTAACGGTTACCAACCAACATTATCAAAACCAAAAATAACAAGAGGAGAAGCTACAAGAGAAGAAGAATCAATAATAATCTTAGGAAATAGATCAATGCTACATACATTGAGTGTTGAACCAACATCAACGAGAGTACATCTAATACTAATTTTATTAATTTTGACTATAATAATTAGAGGGTCCACTTTCTTCTGTACTTCCAGAGGTAGGATTTCCTATGGATAGAATGTAATATTTGATGAATCTACACAAATATGAGCTATCAATGCCTTAACATCCATTGACCTAGTGGAAGAAGGCAAGAGGGTCTTTTGCAAGGCTTCCTTAAGCATACCTTGATAAACCAAAGCAGGATGAAGCAAGTCCCATAGTGAGATCTTGGTTGGAGTAACACGAAGTTTCTCGACAAGATCGTAATCATTAGGTGCTTTAGTTTTAGGTTTAGGTGCCAAAGGAAGACTTGGTTGAGAAGGTATTAAAGAAGTATGTTGATTGACATTTTGTTTATTTATTCTTGTGTGTGTGAAATATGGGAGAGTTAGAAAATCAATACTAAAGAACACAAACATCAATGAGACATATTATATTAAAGATTTGAATCAAAAAACTACTCTAAATTGCAGTTAAAAAAATCTTCATAAATGTTCCATTGTTCTCTATTCTCAAGGATTCATTAAACTATTTGGCTCTCAAGTTTTATATGTGCACTATGGTTGGTAGAATGACAACTTGAGAAATGAGATGCTATTCAAAATGCAAGAAATCTAAGTTCCTACATGAAACTATGTGATAAAATCCATGATGCTATGATAATGGTGATATTGACAAATGAATAATGATGCTAACTTATGTGATGCAAATGCTATGATAAGAAGTTAAAATGATTCTGCATATGCTCAAATTACTATGGATATGATAAACTAAAATGAAACTATAAAGCAAGACATGATCCTAATTTAACACGATACTACAATGCTAACTATAAAATCCAAATGCTCCAATGCTCCAAAGCTATTCTTGTATAATAAGTTTTCTCAAATGTGGGATGTGTTGATGGTGTTTTCTGCACAACAACAACTCAGACAAGATACAAGTATCCTATCTCTCTTGAAAGGTAAATCTCTATCAGCAAGCCTCAAGAGATAACCCCAAGGTCTCTAATGTCAGGTCTTGACAATGCATAAACAACTTAGTGATAAATGTGAAAATGTTGGTAATCACAAAGGGACCTTACTACAAGCAAATACCGAATCCTTTAATTGATTAGTTTTAGCAATATGATGATACTTCAATCCTAAATCTAACTTGAATAATAAAGAAATAGCAAAAGATATAGGGGTTTCAAGAGACTTCTAGATTTAACACTAACCCTAAGATTAACAATGCGAATGATTAACACTTGAAATAGACCAATCCCTCAGTAACCAATTCCTGCTTGACCCAGATGAATTTGCAATCTCACAGAAATAGTGTAATCTTCTATGGTATTAAATATTTTCAGATGACGAACATTCATCCAAAACAACCCTATTGCAATTTAAATGAATAATCCTTCACAATTGAACTAAGCACAATAAACACAAGGTTCAGGCTAACTTTGCAAAGCAGCCAACAATTAGTTAGCTACAAAAAGTATGGACTAGGGATTGTTGCAAACACTTCAAGCATCAAACCACAAATAGCATTGAATCATATTTAATTCTAAATCTAACATATATCTAATATTTCTCAAGAAATCCCAAAAGATAGAACATCAAGAACCATGAAAGATAAATCAACACAGGAGAATTCACCAAGAGCACAATGTCTTCAATTCTAGTGTTATGTGTTACAACACTTGCTCAAAACTAACTAACTTCTAACTCTTGCTCTACTACTTAATTCGCTCCAATATCCAAAACTATCTATCTAGCCCTTACAAATGAGGCCAAATGCCATATTTATAGAAAACCCCAAGGCATGTTGGCCTAATTATAATTTACAATAATAATAAATGGACAAAAAAAGTCAGCCAATAGGAATTCAAAATAAGATAAAATATGCATTAAATGCATGAACTCCATCCAGGTCGGCCTAGGATCTCCAATAAAATTTGAACCAATGCATGCAAAATAATAGGGAAGCACAAATTTTGATGTAGCATTATATTAACTGCTTCCCCCTTTATCTTTATCTATTTGACCTTGCAACTTCAAGAAGATTCGATCTAGATCAGCCACATGAGGCATAGGTAGAATTTTAACCCTTCTTTCAATTGACCTTATATCATCTCTTGACTGCTTCACCATTTTGTCCCAGTACACCTTACTGGTTTGGTAATATAGGTAGCTACATCATCCAACTGATGTGCAGTGACAGGGCCCTTGTTTACAGGAGCATACACATCTCGCCACCATTTCCTCAATTGCTCCAAGCTGAGATGTTTTGGCACAAATTTCTTTCTCCCTTTCATCACCTCAAAAAAGGAAATACACTTGTTGTAGATCTCAGTCAAGGTGTCTTCAATTTGTTTCCTCTGTTTATGCACTTTCTTCAAAACCTTCTGTCTAATTTGCAAAGCCTCATACCATTCCCAAGTTTCTGTAGCTCTGGAGGAAGGAAGAATGCCATCACTCACCAATTTTTCTTTAGTGTACTCCATGATGATCTTAATCTTATGCAATAAGAGATCCAAATCTTCCTTATTCTGAGCTAACACACTCTTCAACCAATCTAATGATCTTGTTGCATTGCCTCTAATTGAGAGAATATCCTTAAAAGCATCACCCCCTTTAGTCTGTACTCCTTGCAACCAGGCAACTGTAGCATGTGTGGTGCTCTTCATTCTTTCCAGCTCTGATATTTTATCTTGTGGTAGGAAGCTGGCAGCAGATGGTGAAGAACTGATAGATTGCAAAGGCTTCATCAAGTCTTGCAAGTACTTCTTTAATTTCTCATTCTTCTTCTTCAATTCTTGTTTAGTCTGTGTTTCTTTCCTCAATCTTCCCAAAATCACAACACTAGATCCTTCATACTCTTCAATATCTTGCTCCATAGAAGTAGGCCCTAGGTTGATGGTCTACACATTGTAATCATTTCCAGTCACCTCATCTTTGTTCTTATCAGGAGCAGGAGTAGCAATGTGGACTACCCTATTGTTAGCCTCATCTCTTTCAATCTTGGAAATGACCTTGGCCTTCTTCTTTCCTTTTCCTCTACCTATATTTTCCAATAGCTCATCCTAATTGGGAGGAGTGTCATCAACAAGAATCTTTTTTCTCTTCAATTCCCTATCCAACCAACCTGGAACAATGGATTCTGACTATGCTTTACTTTGTCCCACTTCATCTTGTTGATCCTTAGGCGTATCTTCGCTCAAATTCTATTTCTCAGGGACCTCCTCAGCTTTATCTTCTTTCTCTTTAGTATTCTCTTCTTCATGCACTGGTGATGGAGTTCTAACTGGAACTTCCTCCCTTTGAGGAGATATATCTTCCCCACTCCTAATAGTTGAATCCTCATAGGTCACCAGGGGAGACTATAGCACCTTCTAGATTTCTACCTCAACGCTATAAAGTTCACCTTCTTAAAATTCTTCTCCTTCTGAGTCTTGATGAACTTCTGCCTCTTTGGATTCACCTGGCTCATCTGACACATTGCTTGCTTCATGAGGAGGAAGAACATCATCATGTTCTACTACAGGAGGGACTGGAGGAGCATCCTTCTTTGGTACATTGTCCTTGGGAAAAGGAGTTCTCGATCTCCTTGTATACACTTGTGTCCTTTCTCCTGAACTCTCCACATTTGTCACAGATGGGATAACTTCCTCTACTTCCTTGGAGCTTTCTTTTCCCTTTTGTGCCAACCTCACTATCCTTCTTCTCTTAGGCACAAAAGCACCAACCTCTTGATCTTGCTTTTTAGCTTCATCTTTTTTAGGCTTCTTAGTCCTTGAAGCGTGCCCCCTTTTCTTGGCAATAGGTTTTCTTTGTTTTCCTATCTCTTGTATTTCCTCTGCTTGAACATCCTTAATCTTGATTTTAAAAGGAGAGCTCACCTTTCCCTTACCTTTAGGATCCTATTTAGCTGACTCTTTTGAGGTAGAATGAGACTTGAAGTCTCCCATTAGATCATAGGTGCATTACACACCTTCACTTTCTAGTTCCCATATTTTATGCTTGAGCCATAGTTTTGTATCCTTAAGCACTGGAGTCATGAGTTGTTCTAGCTCTATTTTCTCCTCTTCCAATCAATCTATTTCTCTTATTGGTTTGTCCTTCACTGCCTCATAAGCATAGCCCTGAATTAGATCCCCATCATCTTCAACTTGATCTGGGATGGCCTTCACATTATATAACCAAACCAAGTTAACAGGTAGCCTGGAAAACTTCTTTCTAATCTCATACTCATCACTGCAATTAGCCCAATAGTCTTCAATATCATCCTTGTGGCTATATTCTCTGTTGGCCTTCTTCTGTGCTTCGCAATCCTGTCAAACCTAGACCTCTTGGAATGAAAGGATAACCCAAGGGTACTCATTTCTTCCTCAGAAGCATGGGCCGAGTTAATGGAATGGCATGCCTCACCAGTGCCTATCCTCAGAGGGAAGTTTCTGTTGAATCTAGTCTTATGCTCATCCTTCTTCACAATGGCATCAAAGTCACATATTTGTCTTGTGACCTCCAAGAGTATGATATGATTTGTTGGATACCTAGGAAGTCGATATGGAGCCCTCTGAAATCCATCTATCCTTATATAAGAGAAGGTAGGAAACTATATGAACCAAGCCCCATAACTTTTGATTAGCTCCTTAGCCTAGTCATATATCCTCACATGCTCTGCACCTTGGAGCAACTTGGTGATGTACATGGTGAATGAATCATTCACCATCATATAGCTTTAATTACCAAGGTGTAGCTATGGATAAACCTCATAGATTACATCCTGCCCAAAGATGCCTTTGGTACTTAGTCCCTTGTATGGATGAAATATTGCAAGTGCATAGACTAAGTAGGAAGTCATCATGAAGGTCTTCGTTTGTAGGACATTGCACATCTGTTCATGAATCATGGCACTCATAATGCCTGCCCAATGATAATTTACATTCTACTCCATCCTCACAATGACATGAAACATCCAGTTCTCAAACAGTCCAACACTCTTTGACCCTACCACCCTGCTGAGAAGGGTGATAACATCATAATACTCCTTGAATTTTTCTCTGAATAGCTATTTGGGCAACTTGGAATAGTGAGATTTAGGTTTCTCCATCTAGGAATTGATGACCTGCTGAGACTTGATGGTATCCTCCTCATAGAACTTCCTCGCCACCTCCATGTCAAAACGCACCACATGAGACCTATCTGGCATGTCAAAGGTCTAGGTAATAGAAACAAGATTCAAATTTGCTACAATCCTCTCTTGAGGGCCAACTATTCTTTGTGTACCCTTATCATAGTGTTTGGCACACTCAAGAACTAACTCATAACACTGCACTGTAGGAGGGAATCCAACTACATGTTCCAACCTTGATTACAATGTTCTTTTAGCCAGCAAAGGAAGGTCCTATGCTTCCATCCTAGCCTTGAACTCCTCATAGTCCCATATTCCAACATTTGTATCAGTCACTTCTGACCAGATGGAAGTAATCTTGCTCTTAGGGATTTTGCTCTTGATGTCCATTTTGATTCTTTCTTCCTTAGAAAAAGAAGATCCCTCTACACTTGGATCCATCACTTTACCCTTAGCTCCACCAGTCACCACTTTGCTTGACTCAGCCTACACTTAACAAAGAAACCATAGTAAAGATCACACAAAACCCAAGTTAATTAATCACAAATAACATATTCATCCTCAAAATGAGTCCCAAGATAAGCAAGATTCCCTTAAACCTCATAAAAATTGATCACATCAAAGTTTGGGTTTTAAGTCATCCCACAGAATCCTAACCAGAGAGGAATTCTAGGAAATTCCTAACCAGATGAATTTTAGCGGATAAACATAAGAACCCCCCAAATAACCATTTGATCAATAATCATAAACAAATAAACAACATTATATATCTTTAAACAACTCAAATCGATCATACAGTGCATAATCATTTGTTAATAAACCATGCTATCTCTTAATCCTTAATTTTCCATTAAATTTTAGGGAATTCCACCCAGGACAGATTTCTGTGAAAGAAACGATAGTCTGCAAATTCTGGAAAAATGGAGGGACAAAGGATTTTTGGCAAAACTGGGTGGAACAAAAATCTGCAAAGAAGGCATAACTCTGAATGTCAACGTTTTCTCATGATTTCACTCAAATTGATCGAATGATCACAAATTTGAGGATCATTGGTTGGCAACTAGTTTCACTTGAACCTCCCATAGATCATCTTTGAATTCGAGGTTCACCCTAAAGAAAATTGAAAGGAAATGGCAATGCCCTAAGCACGAAACCCTAAAGATCTGCCATGAATGCACAGGACAAGCTAGGGCTCAGGTTACTCAACTGCTAGGTTTTCAAAGGATTTGTTATAGCCCACAAGCAAGCTACCTCATGATACAAATGAAACAAGCTCAAAAATCACTTGGGGAATCATCAATCTAACGGAATCAAGCAACCGTAGCTTCAAAATACTCAAACATATAAAAATTCGAACCCCAAGCATGCCCAGGACAGAAATAATCACTCACATTCGACAATCAAAAAGCAGGGTAGTAAGCACATACCATTGATGAAATGCAAGTCGATTACAACAATAAAAAACAACAATCTTGAGCGCCCGAGCAAACAAAAGCAATTATGATGCCCGACCGCCAAATCCAACAATTCGTAGACCCAACACTCCAATCCAGCCACACACCTCAAGATCGAGCACCTCAACTCAATAGAATGCAAATGATAAGGCACAATGGCAATAAAATCCCCAAAAATTGACTAAATACCCCCCATATAAATCGTACAAATGACATTAATGCAGTTGATAAGACATTCTGACAAAACCTAGGGATTCGATAGGATGGTAGACATTCAGAAAAATATGACCACCACAGAATTCCGCAAAGACCAAGAATTCTCAAACTACAGCGCAAAGCAACTAGCATCGGGTTCAAAGAGGATCCGGGTAATTCTGCTAGGAACGGATTTTCCTGAAATCAGTGAAAAACTTGAAATACACCTAACAGTTAAGATTTTCAATAAATACCATAAAGGGATCATCAAAGCAAGAAAGATAAACACTCAAGCTCATGCCAAGGCAAGGTAAATCCCCAAAAATCAAAGGGCCAAAACACCAAGAATGAAAGAGAAAGAGGGTCCCTACTTTCAGCGGGGCGTGTGTGTGAAAACTGCACAACAAGATGCCAAATACTATAGCAAAGGGTTGTATTTATAGGATTTTCCAAGCATCTTGTGATGTGGCAACGATTGACGGTCCAGGTTCAAACATGAGGGATGAACAGTGGAGATGGAGAGAATGAAGAAGGATATTCCCTTGACCAAAGACAACATTCCAAATGGATGAAGGAATACAGTGTGTGAGAAAAATACCATGTGTTCAAAGTTTGTTGAAGAAAATTCAAATTTAAAAATTAGAATTATTTAATTTCATGTGACCTTGGTGAGGTGGCATGAAAATTTGTTGACATGTGCTTGAATTCCAAATTTGGGATTAGTGAAAATTAATTAAATAAAATAAACTATAGAAATTTGTTTATTTAATTAGATTAGAGGAATGTGATTTTAGATTTGGAGAATTAGAAGATATGAACTATTAAATAAATTGAGAATTTATTTATAAGTAGATGAAATATTAATTAAATAACTAGTATTTAATTAACTAAATGTCTTGATCGATTTTAGGTGTATACACTTCTATTATTATAAGTATGGACTACCACTCTATAAGAGGGAGCCTTAGATAGATTAGGAGATTCAATATCAAATGGAACACCATTAATAAAATAAATTATTTTAGGAGAAGGACTAGTTAGAGTCAGATAAGTAATAGGTATCTTAGGCCTTTGGGGGGCAACAGAGACAAATTATATTTACGGATTCCTTGCAACTTATAGAGGAATCATTTGAAGAAATATGCTCAACATCCATCCTTGAAGGATCTGATATGAGAGGAACTTCATCATTCACTAATGTATCATCTCTAGAAGAGAGTGCATTGGAATGAAGAGTAGATTCACCATTCACTAATGCATCATCTTTGGAAGAGAGTGCATTGGAATGAAGAAAATGTAGAGTAATGTTAAGAAAATAATCAATGGTTTCGTCCTCTTGTACCAAAATATCCTTACAAGGAATTTTAGGAGAGGGATCAACAAAGAATAATAAGAAAGGAGAGAAAAAATACTTTCACATGCTTGTAAGAAGACTTCTTGAAGTTTCTTAACAAAGCTAGAAAGAGATAGAAGGAAGAAAGATGGAAAGTACATTTTAAAATAGAGATATAGACAAGTCGTCTGAAGGATGACGTATCACTTTGACAGTATGAAATGGGGTTTTGGGGAAGGTGTTTTCACACCGGGTTCACCAAAATATAGAGAAGGGGGATTTTTTTCTCACGAGTCTCTTCGTTCTCAAGAGAATCCCAGGGAGTGAATTGCCTTAAACTACCTTAAGGAACAAAGTGAGAGTTCCAAAACCAGAAAGAGCAGGTCATGAAGGTTTTTTGGACAAACAAGAAAGTTTTTGACCAAGGATGGAAGCACAATATATAGACTATAGCACACCACATTGGAGTCCCAGAGGAATGTTGGAATCTCATACAGACTAAAAATGAGGATGTCTTAGAGAAAAACAAAGTGACTACTAACAATATGATTACTAAGAACTTCCAGAATACAAGAAAATAGCAGAATGTAACAAAATTAAAATAAAGTAAAGTAAACTAAGTAAAATGTAAATCATAAAGCAAGGGAATAAGAGATAGAAAATGCTCATGATGATCCAAGAAATGAATCCTTCAGAAAATGAATTCCTTCAATATTTTCATAAATAAGAGCAAGGAAAAATATTGTGGTTGTTTAGGGGTTTTCCTTAGTCAAAACCTCGTTTCAATGTTCCCACCTCCACAGAAAACAAGATAGATAGATAGAGAGAAATAATAATCAGAAATGAAATGAGCACAAGAGTGATAAATGCAATCCCCACTCAAGGAGGACAACCCGTATCACAAAATAGAGATGTAATAGATAAGGGAGGTGAGAAATCCCAAGATGCTCAAAGATACAAGGCACAATATAGATATCACTTGCAAGGCTTGAGGAAGCCAAGGAGAGAGGTAGAGCTATGAGAGCCAAGAGAGTTGCAAAGAGTGCTATAAGAATGTGAGAGCTTGAGGCTACTATAACAAGAGAGCTATGCAAGTAGGAGAGAGAGAGAAGAGAATGTCTCCAAGAGAGAAAGACCAAGAAGAAGGCAAAATGGATTGAAAAGATAGTTTTTAAAGAGAGAAGAGGAGGGAAAAGAAGCTACCCGAACTGTTACAAGGTGTTACCATTGAAAAAAAGTAGCTGACAAGTGGCAAGGCACCTATAAATGATTGTTTGAATGTTAAAATTTTAGAGGACGCTAGTGTGGCACATGGACATCCGCACAACATGCTAGTTTATAGACACATCATGCTACAAAACAATGAGAATGGGAAAAGCACAATGTTTGACGCAAAGCTGACACATGAAGGTAGCTATTGAAAAAGGGGTCATAAGCATCCTAAGAGGGAAAAAGGCTGATGTAGGGGCTAAAATGAGCCTACACAAGTGCTAAGGGAGTGGACACTAAAGTGGATATAAGAATGTATGTGAAATTGCAAGGGGTGCAATTTTACGAAATTACACTTACTAATGACCTAACACATATAGTTTGACATAATAATAGAAATGGAAAGGAAAAAAATGATAGCATAACAAGGAGAATAATTTAACTGAATCTAACTATGAATTGACAAAGAACGGTGAGTAAAGTGCACCTTCCTACCCACGAGTTGATATCTTCAAAGTATTCACTCAATGAACAACTTGCACACAAAAGAATGCAAAATTTTTGGGGCTATGTTTAGAGGACTACCACAGTCAAGCCCCTGCTTTGGTGTTTCCACTTTCATGGATGGCAATAGAGCAACGATTAGAGAAATGTGATAAAGAAAGATATTGAAATAACAATACCAAGTAATACATTGAACAACAATGTGCTACAATATTAAAATGATAATACAAACTAAAAGGAAGATGGAGTGATATCACCTTCAACCACATGCACTCAAGGAAAATGGGAGAAGGAGCAAGCTTGCAAGCTTTCAAAGACCAACATTGTCACAACAAAGAGGGGATTGAGCCAACAAAATATCAACTTGATGCTTCAATGAAGGTGGTAGAACTTGAGAATGTTGTGAGAAGAGTGTAGAAGACCAGAATGAAGCCAAAGAGATCACGAGAGAGTTCTAGAGAGAATTCAAGAGAGAGAGAAATAATAGAAGAGATAACCATTTTAAGGTGAAAAATGGAGGAAAAAGAGCTGTTCAAAGTAGGTCCGAAGGGTAGGATATGTTTCACTTCACGCCCAATGGAGGAGTGTAATGCCTCGACGGATTCTAGAGGCAGGAATCCTATTAGGATGATAGTATGCCACATAGACATTTGTGCATCGTGCTAGCATCCTAAATAAAATATCCCCCACCAACATGAGAACAAACTGCCAAGTGGATGGAAAATGGATGAAGAGTGTGTAATCGCATTATCAGACTTAATTCTCTTTGGTAGGAGGTATATAAATGTAGAATTTTCAAAGGGTACAAATTCACGCCATTACATCTACACAACCATATAGTCAACTACCATCCCCCTATTGTAGGGGAATATTCTCGACATAAAAGAATCTCATAGGTATAGTATATATTTTCTATTAAAAATATTCACTTTTTATGATAGATATCATTATCTTATTGTGTACATATTCACTTGTGGAAGTTTATCTTAGAGTTAGAATTTTAATCTTGGCTTCTACAACAATAATATCTTGTAGAAGTTGGACATAAACATAGAATTTGAATTTTAAGTTCATTTTCATGTATTTTATGATTGTGTAGGTCAATCCAAAGCCACTCAAAAATAATATTTAAAACTTGAGAAAAATAATGAATATATTAAATTAATTGAAAATAAGGGTGAAATGATGATGACCAATATGTAATTATTTTAAAATTAGTCTAAATAGGGGTAAATAGAGTAGATAAAGATCATGCTATGAGAAAAACCAAACAAAAAATTATGCCACTTATTAATATATTATTACATTAAGGTATACCATTAAAATATAAATTACTAAATGAGAAATGACACAAAAATTATTGTAGGTTTCAATTTATTTTTCTTAGGTTTTTCCTTATACTTTTAAAAGCTTTCATAGGTTAATAAAGTGAGTTTAAATAGGTGAGTGGATTATTGAGGTGAAATCATCTTATAAGGGAGTTACATTTGCTATATTTAGATTTCTTGGTGGTAACTCCCTATTGGTTGGACTTGCCACCTCCACCCTCTTCTTGAGTATATTTATACTCACTACCTAGATTATATTTTTATACTATTTTCATTAGCATCTCTTTGTGAGCTTTTAATGTAATATTGTCATCTTGACATTTGTACATCTCTTCGAATATTTAGTATAAATCTATGTTATTTATTCATATTTTCATAACTTATTTATCTCTTAATAGTTTCTTTGGTTATAAATCTATTTTATATTTTTATCATGGTATCAAATCTTTTTTTCTTGAGAGTTTTGTGTGCAAAAATTCATAATTAAGAGATTAGAGTTTTATGTGAGATCTTGTAAATTATTGTATGCTCTTCTCTTGTAATTATAGATGATCTAGATAATTATAAATAAATTAGGAAGACCTACTAATATCATGTTTTTGATAAGATAAGAAGCACTTATAGGGTGTTGTACCCTTTACACATCGAGCCTCAGGGGAAAAAAAAAATCAGGTCCAAACAACAAAGACACACATATTTAGATGTTTCAACTGGTAGCATAGGAGGTGCTTGGGAGTTAGGAACCACATATCTCTCTTCAATCCTCAGGAAAACCATCTCTTCACCTCACATTCAACAGGAATAAAACTATAATATTCATCTTCAACATGAAGTTCTCTTCATATTTTCCTTTCTCCACAAATGCTTCTGATCAAACATGAAGTTAACCCTAAATCCCCTATTATAAAGTGAGCTTTTGCTGCCTCCTTCATGAAACTTGGCATTACCTTTAGTTTTTCTTTATTTCTTCTTCAAATTTTAGTGCCTAAACTTGAGTTTAACCTCTCTTTTCTTGACCTTTCCTTATAACTTGGCATCTACCTTTGAGTTTTCTTTTCTCCCTTATTTACCCTTTTTCCCTTTGCATGTGAAAGTATTGTTTTCTAGACTTTGGCATGAAATTTTTTTTTTGATAAAAATATTTTAACAAGATCTTTTAGATTAAAATATAAACTCTCCCCTTTTAAAAAAAAATACCTTAAGACAAAAAATATTTAAACCAAATATCTAAATTGATTTTAAACAATTGCCTAAGACATATGAAAATATGTATTACATTCTTGATAAAACATTTGCAAGATGTTGTCGACCTAAGCATGGTACATCATGTGACAAAGAAAAACATGGCATTAAGGCTACTATCTACTTCTTTCAAAGGGAAATATCTAGATTGGTATAGATCCTTGCCCCCTAATTCAATTAGTACTTGGGATCAACTCAGAGATAGATTCTTCAATCGGTTTATAGAGAAGGGTGCTTGTTCCTCCTTACTCTAGCAATTGATAACCATCAAAAAAATACCCCAAGAGGATATCAATGATTTCAACACTAGGTTTTACAAAACTTGGTAAAGGATCTTCATGATGGCTAGACCCTCAAAAAGTATGGCTATCATTTTTTAGTTGAAAGGATTTAACTCCAACATAACTATGATGATCCAATCATTAGGGGGGAAAACCCTTTCAAATGGATTTAAATTGGTCGTTAGGGCCGAGAATAACCTTATAGATGTTGAAAAACTTCCTCTTCAACTACTCATGCCTATATTCCTCGAAATATCACCCCCGCCACTAGAAGACTCCCCCAATACCTCCTTTGTGCCTCCTTCGATGTATGTGTATCCTAATGTGTAGATTAATGCAATTGCTTCTACCCCTTTGGCCATAGAGGTGAGTGATAGGGAAAAAATATTGTAGACCTTTTCTAATGAGGTAATTAACCTCAAAAGGCAACAAGTTGTGCTCCCTAAGTCCCCTTACTATAATTTTCAAGGAAAAAATAATCCCTTATAGTATAACCAATACCATGGAGGAGTGCAAGAAAATAATAAAACTCAACCTACAAATTAGATAGTACCAGTCTCAACTCCACTACATGCTATACCACCTAATCATAATATAGATCTAATGGTGGGTCAAAATAATTTTATGGATGACACTAAGTCATGGTGCTTCCCATGTAATGATGTACACATTCCTTTGAATTTCCCTAGACATCTTCAATAGAAGATCATAGAACAATAGAATTAAGGAGTTATAACTGATACAAGTGTGTATGCCTATCAACATCCTAGAGTGGAAAATTCCATCCTAATGGATCAAGTGCAAGGAATTTCCTTGGAGTAGGAAGGGGAAATCGCTTTGTACCATGCACTATTCACTTTAATGGAGGGAGAAGATGTGGTGTTCGCGAATGAGACATCAATGTTGAAGATTCCTCAAGTTGAGTTAGAATATTGTACTTGGTCAAAAAGGAGATTTATTGGAGAGTAGATACCCTTGACATCACAACAAAATCCTATCTTCAAGAAAAAATAAAAAATCATAAGTAGCAACTCTAGCATTTCAAAAGTAGGATGAACCATTCTTGAGTAAAGCAAATGAGCTAAAGGCCCAAACATCCAAACTGCTCAATGTGATGGAGAAATTGAAGAAGGCGCCCACCCATGTCTCCTTATGGGATATTTTAGTTACCCAGAGCAAAAATATTTGTTGTGGTAAGCCTTGGAATATGGTTAAAAGCTGGTGCAAGGCAATGCGGTCCTAGAATGTAATCAGGTGAAAATCAAAGAGCTAGTTAAAGAGTCATAGGCCCTAGGAGTTGTGGCATTCAAAAATACAAAAGAAAAGGTTGTGAAAGAAGAGGTGAATAATTCAAAACCCACCCCATTTTTGTTAACTCTCATTGTAGTGGGAAAGTTTCTACACAATTCTATGATTGACTTTGGTGCCAACACCACAATCATGCCTAAGTTAATTGTAGATTTGTTGAAACTAGAATATGAGCCTCTTGATAGGAGAATCATGCAATTATATGGAAAAAGGGTCCAAGCTATAGGTATAATCAAAAGTATTCCTTTAATCTTGTATTCATGTCCTAGCTTTATGATTTCCCAAGAGGTGGCAATAATAGATATCCCTCCCATTTTTGGATTATGTTTGTCTAGAGATTTTACTGCTAATATTGGAGGATATTTGTCTCTAGATTGGTCTCACCCAATCCTAGGAACTAAGCATGGTGCCAAGATGAAAGTGTTATCTGAACCTTTACACTTAGAACACATTACAAATGATGTTGTGATGAACATTGAGGCCACCGACACATCTTTTTTGAAGAATGAGATGTGTTGTGTGTAAATGTTATAAGATGAAGAAGCAACTAGAGGTAGGAGCCCAGATGAATAAGTTTTGATTAATGAGTTCATGTGGAGTGATCCATTTAGTAATTATGATGCTATCATCCTCAACACATGTGTGATATATGATGAAGATCAAGTCATCCCTCAAGTGACTAAAGTCAAGGGAGCTAACATAGAAGCCAAAATGATGAGTCTAGCCTTTGGACTCTGCACTTTGATGGTGTGAGATGTAAGGCAGGTTTAGGAGATAGTATGCACCTAGTAGCCCCTTCTGGAGATGAGACCCTTAGAGATTTCTAATTCCAATTTTCCTATACAAACAATGAAGCCTAATATGAAGGCTTAGTCCATGGGTTGAGTCTATTTGAGCATATGAGAATCAAATGGTTAAAGGTATTTAGAGATGTAGAGCTATTGATAAAACATATAAGAGGAACATCAACTACAAAATGTGCAAATGTGATCCTACTACCGTAGAGTGTAGGATTTAATTGAAGGATTTGAAGCATTCGACATCCAAGTGATTTTGAGATCTAAGAATGTTGAAGCAGATAGAATGAAGATACTTGGTTCCTAGTTTGACCTAGTGATAGACCTACTAACAAAAAAGCATATGATATAGGTGATCATGAGATTGGTTCTCCTCGATAATGATCAAAATTGGCAAGTCTTTCAGAGTGATGCTTAAATCACCATGTTTATTCAACATTCTAGTGAATTATGAAACAATTACAACCAAAAATTGAAGAAGCTTATGAAGACCAAATTATCCAACTCAAAACTGTAGACATAAAAAATATACAAATTGATATTGCACACTCGATCCTGATTTGATTAAAGTCATCATAATTCCCCTTTTAATTAAATAAATCCCTCAATTTAATTAAATCATCGTCTCTATGTAATTAGCTAGGTAATTTCATCTTCCTATCTTTATTTAATTAAATAATCTATATTATTTGATTAAATTTCTAAAGTTCATCTAATTAAATTAAATAAATTAAACATTTATCTAATTTAATCTAATATCACCCCTTTTGGTTAAATAAATCAAAATATTTATTTAACTAGGTCTTAATCATTTTCATCTCTTTTTCATTTATTTCAATCCTAAAATCTAAATCAAATAGTCAAATAAGCTAAAACTCCCCTTAAATTAATCAAATCCTAATTAATTTAATCCTAATCACTCAAATCATCTAGATTTTGAAACTTGCACATGAAAACCAATTTAATTTATTTATAAATCATCTATTTTCATTCAAAAAATGCATCAAAAATGGAATATTCCTCAAATTTGAAATCTCCCCCCAAATGACTTGTCCATCCAACAAAGCATTTAAAGCTCTTACATTGTCTCTTACATGTCTCCCACTTGGAATTTAACTTATCTTTCATCCCCCCTACATATGTCATCTCATCAAATTCAAATTTCAAACTTGCACATGGATCAAAATGTGCTCAACCTTCATCCTATCAAATGTTGACAAGTGGCACCTTGCCATTGGATGAATGTTAGTCCCATATTGCTCAATTTTGGACATTCATCCTTCAATATCATCTATAAATGAAGATATCCTCTCCTCATTTGGCCATCCACAATTTGAGTAAACTTACTATACTCAAATTTAGAGCAATCTTCATCCATCTTATTAAGTTCTATAGCTAGTTTTTTTGCAGATTTTGGCTTGGAGCTCTCATCCATCACCATCAAAGTGGATCAATCATCATCAAATTATCAATCTTGCATCATAGGAGTTGGGAAAGGGCCAATTTCCACATCAAATTGACACCAATTCCCCCATGGGATAGTGGTTTGATTGTTTTGAATAAGATTTGATAGTTTTCATTTGAATTCTTTTCCTATTTCTTGTTCATTTCATTTGAATGGATCTTATGGGGAATGATTGTTTTAGACTTGTTTATGGACTAACCTTGTGTTGTTTACTCATGTTTATGTAGGTCTAGATCAAACATTCAAATTTTGGTGCTAGAAGGAGGGCAAACAAAAATTTTAAATCATGTTTTTTCATCAAAATTCTGTGATTTTTCTATTTTTTTTATGTGTTTATAGTAAACAGAGCCGTTGGCAGCCCAGTGGTGCCATATAGCACCACTTAAAACCCTAAACAATGCCGCTTTTGGCTCCAACATCACTATTTGAGCTCTAGCATCTCTGTTTGAACCTAAACAGTGCCGCTTTTGGCTCCAACGTCACTGTTTGAACCCAAACAGTGCCGCTACAAACTGCACTGCCTTTGATTTCTTGCATTTTTACTCAAGCTTAAAATGGTCGTATCTTGGTCATTTTTTGGTCTTTTTCGAAGCTTTTTTTTGAAATGGGGTAGAATCTCATAAGTTATCCAATGGTGTATTTTATTATCAAATTTTATAGATCTAAAATTTTCAAATTTTCACTTAATGTCAAATCACAATGAAACTTGGTCTAAATTTTAGGGTTTTTATGCTTAATCATTTATCTAACCCTCATATCTTCTTGTTTCTTGATGTAATCTAACATTTTAAGCTTGTATTGCAGGTTTTAAAGGATCATGGAGCATGGAATCCAAAGAAAAAACATTATCACATCATTGTAACAAGTGTTTTTAAACACTATAGTGTTTGTTTAACACTTTTTGAGAATTCATTATTCTTCTTAAGGAAAAGTTGTCATCCTTTTTATGCTTAGGATCTACTAATTCATTTGGGCTTTAAAAAGAACTTTTTAATTCTTGTTGCAAAGGGTTTAAAATAAACATTAGGACTACAACTTACTAGAGTTTGTTTTTTTGGTTAACAATTGAACAAGATAACTCTCATTTGTCCTTTGGTGCTTTAAAACGAATTCATTATTGTTTTGGGGATCTAAAATGAACAAGTTCAATTTTATTTTGTGATGGCTTACTTAAACTAACCTCATCAAAAAAGGACGTATGCACTTCTCTCACGCTTTATAGTGATCTTGAGAATCAAAAGGTCTTTTTCATGATTTTAGGTTAAGACAAAGCAATCACCTCCACACTTCATTTTTGGATTTAAAACTGAACAAAATCTTGTATGAGTGTGAATGAATTTATTGCATGTGTTCTCCCTTTGTTTCTAAACAAGGGTTGATCGAACTATGAATAAGTTTATTCACTTTTGTCTATCTTAGAGGGCCTACCTTGGAGAAAAAGTACTCACCCAAGGGAACAACTCAACCAGTAACACTCTAAAGCCAAAAGTATTTCCAACCAGGATATAAATGTGGGTATTGGAGTAAATGTCAATATCACATAGTTGATTCCAACAAGATGGATCTGAAAGGGGACTCTTGTTGTATGGGTCAATCTCCACGAACGAAAAGTCTGAAATAAAACCCTTGTTTGTAGTGGCCTATTAACTCATTCACCAAGTTTATCAAAGTGGTGCATTGTAACTTAGATTCCAAGAAGTTACTTACCATGTCCAATCTTGGTTAAAGTATAGAGGATAAGACTTCATTCTTAACATACCTTTATACTTGTAGACACATAAAAATGTCCTAAGCCTTCGAGCGTTATTTTTCTTTATCCTCGTCCTTCGATAATTGAATAATTTTAGTTATTCAATTATGTTTGATTACATTCCTCTATTAATTAAATAATTTTTAATAATTATTTAATTAATTCACTTTCTAATATTTATTCTATCCCGGCCGATTAAATAAACTAATTGCGTCACTAATTTCTTCCTCTTCTTCAATAGTTAAATAAATTATTATTTATTTAATTATTTTGTCATCTTTCATCTATAGTTAAATAATTACCATTAATTATTTATCTATTCATGGTCCTTTAATTCTTCCATAGTTAAATAATTATTAAAATCATTTAACTATCCCATTACCTTTCCTATTAAATAATTAATCTAAATTAATTATTTAAGGTCTAATTATCTCTCCATTTAATTAAATTAATAAATTTAATTAAATGCTCCTCTTTCATTTTTTTCAAATAAATAATTTGAATAAATTATTTATTTTCCACTTGTCCATTTCCTCTATTTTCAAATAAATAATTTGAATAAATAATTTATTTTCCACTTGTCCATTTCCTCCATTTTCGAATAAATAATTTAAAATAAATTATTTATGCACCACTTGGTCAAAGATACCCTGTCATAATCCCCTGTCATAACATTCATTTCCTGTCATAGCTTGCATGTCTCTGCATGTCCTTGCATGCCTATCCTAGCCTGCATGTCTTCCTATCATGATTCCTCCAAGAATAGCATATTCTTGGTGCATCAATTCTGGACCATTGATCTTGGCATATTTTCTGAGGCTTAATCTCAACCATCCATTTCATAACATCCCTCTCATGAATTCTCATCCATTGATCTTGGAATCTTTCTAGAAGATTAATTTCAACCGTCCATTCGAATGGTTGTCTATAAAAGCAACATTTCTTCTCCATTTTCAGCCTAACAGCTATTCTTCTCTAACTTTCTACTTATCATTTGTAGGTATTTGCACAAGTTACACTACAAATCTGAGGGCATATTTGCAAAAGGAGAAATAGGAGAGCAAGAGAAGGAATCAACTACAATATGGGGAGTACTTTATTTTATTTGTTTTCACTTTGAAATCTCCATTTGTTTGTATTCTCTTGTTTAGATGTGGTTTAATAGTTTAGAAGTGTTGGCTGTCACTTTATCTATTCTATTTGATTTCTAACCCCATCTCACATTTGGTGAACTCGACATTTGTTTTCTTGCAGAGAAATTGGTTTGTTTGTTTTTGTTGTTTTGCAGATTACAGCCAAGAATGCATGCAAAATCCTGTCATCTTCATTTGAGCACAAAAGGATGGACACATCGAATATTGTAAAAAAATTTCTGGGTTTTGTGGGCCTCATTTTCAACTTTCCGAAACATTAAACGGTTTAAAATTTTGTTAGGATTTGAGAAAGTTATGGCCATTTTACTGATTGCTGCTTTTTAAGATTTAGTTATTAAAATCCGATTTTTCTTTTGTTTATAATAATTTTGTTGTGTAGAATTTTGCAAATATTTTTTGGGTTTTGAAGCTCTATGTCTTAGCTTTCCATAGATATTTACAATTTAAAGTTTTGTTTAGTTTTGAGAAAGTTATTACTATTTTTAGTTTGCTGTTTTCATTCAAGTTTTTTTTTTTTTTTGGTTTACTAATTTTTTATTTGTAGCGTGTGGCTTTGGAATAGGGCTCCCAAAATCTGCTTCTTTTGGAGCAACAAAAAAATCAAGCTCTTAGTTTTTAGTTTTCTTTAATTTTTTTTTTCTTAGTTTAGTCTTTTTATTTTCTAGTTTAATTATTTACTAACTTTTAGTTTGGTTTTTAATCTTTTGTTCTAACTTAGTTTTTTTTGCAGCTTTCTCGTTGGTCCAAGACACTTATGAAACTACTAATTTGTGATTTTGTAGCTCCGTTAGTTGAAGACTCATTTCTCAAACAAGGTGTTTGCGATTTCTAGTTTATGAACACTTCCATTGGTGCATTAAAATGAACATGTGCTTGATTTTGTCTGACTGTGCTTGAAGGTGGTAGGTGATTATGCTCTCACCTTGTGAAAACTAGGTGATCAAAAAACCAGACCCACCTTATTTTTTGTCACCCTCACGACTTAATAATCGAAGTATCCTCTCCCCTTACACTTTCGAGTGATCCTGGGTGTAAGAGAAATGGTTATTATTTCTAGAAATGAGCCTGCCTTAAGGGAAAAAGTACTCACCTTAAGGGACAACTCGACCGGTAACAGGCTAAAGCCAAGCCACTTCTAGCCGGGATATAAAATGGGTGCCTAAGGAAAGTTCAAGTACCACGAGTGCGGATGTGTCACACGGATGGAGTAGTACTCCCATAAACCCTGTTGAGCGTAACCTCTTCAAGTTGGAGTGCCACCTAATTGGTGATTAATCTCTCGCCCCATGTGTGGCCACTTGAACGGATGCCCTAACTAGACACCTTTTTGTTTTAGAGGCCAACCATTTTCAGCCATTGCTTGGTATAGTGCAGGGTACAACATCATGCCCGAAGATACTCACTACTGACTCCCTTGAGTAGAGATAGCAGTTCTTGGGAAGTAATGACCCAAAAATCTAAAGTTGGTGTGCTTGAATGACGTTAATGAGCCGTGGAGGGGAGCCAGTGCCACCAAACTTCTAAGCTATCCGCTCTCAAGAAGGAAAGGTGTTTAGCACCAATCTGGGGTATATCGGTGGGCTATATCAAGTATAAAAACCCTTGGCCTATTAGGATTGTGCTTGTCTCATGTGTGTTTGCGTACACCAAAACATTGTGCTTGTCAAGTGTTTTCTAAATTTTTAAACAATATACACAACATTCACAAATCTGGACACAAAACCTCAACCAACTCAGACTTTTCAATAAAACATCAAAACAACAGTCTCAGCCTAGAAGTCTTATGTCAAAACCAAATCATGAAATTACTCAAATCTCTCATTTTTTGTGCACTTTAGCTTGCATCTTACCATAGGGTCATCTTTGCAAATATTTAGCTTCATCCTTAGGCTTCACCATTTGCATTTTCAATCGTAAACTAAAACTTAGGTCCTCATCTCATTTTGCATATTTTGGATTAGGACAACCTTACCTCACTTTGCAAAATCTTGACTTTCAAAAGTAGGTTATCATTGGACTTAGACATCATTATCTCCTTTAGTCATTATCTTTTTGTGAGATTCTTCCAACTAAAAAGTCTAGTTAGGAAGACTAATTTGTCATTTGTCCTTGTCATTTAGTCCTTCAAACAAGTCCTTTGATATTCCAAAATTGAGACATAGATCAAGCATAGGGTGGTTAGGAAACATTTTTCCAAATCATTTTAGACCTTTGCATTTGCATACCTTAGACATTCAAATCATTTTAGTCCTCACCTTGCATATCTTCAAAATCCAAAATATTGTCATCATAGTCCTCATTTGGCATCTAGACTTTGCATTGGTCATTTCCTTAACCAACATTTTCACATTAGTCCTCACTATCACCTTGACATTTGACATCCTTTCTTAACAATTTATCACCTTGCATTGGTCATTTTCTTTAGGAAAACATCATTATCACCTTGCATTGACATCCTCCAAAAATACAAAACAAAACAAAAAAAATAGTGTCATAACTTGTCATCCTAGTCTTCATTGTCCTTTGGCATTAGTCATTTTCTCTAGACAACATTGTCATATTGCATCCCTTATTGTCAAAAAATCCAAAAAAATAGTCTTGCATTGTCATCCTTTATTCAAAAAAAAAAAATCCAAAAACATTATTTCATCCTAGTTGTTATTTTGAACCTAGGCTTTTGCATTAGTTGCCTTTTTAGTTGACATAATCATCTTAGTCCTCATTTTGCACCTCATCATCCTAGTCCTAATTGTCACTTTCACTTTTCGACATTACACATTTCCTTAGATACACATTATCATCCTGTTGCATTGTCATCCTTTATCACACAAAAAGACAAAAACATAGGTTAGTGTCATACTTGCATTGTTATTATCTTCATTTGAGTAATTTCCTTTGATGGTGGAGACAAGACTTCAATGAAAGAAAAAACAAATGGAAGACTTTGGACAAGACTTTGACAACCACACCAACATCAACACCAATCCCAATGACTGGATCTTTGATGACCCATTTGGCAATTTGAATGCACAATCTTCCATGAACATGTCAAATTCTTTTCAAAATCCACTTTTTGAACAATTCATACAAAGAGACCAAAATGGACAAGTTTACATTGAAAACTTAGAGGCAGTAGCCCAAAATCCGAAATTCACTTCACTTGTAGAAGAATTGGTCTTAAATGATCTTAAACGATACCTCGCTATGCTCTTAGACCAAGGCACAAGATTACCAAAAGGCTTTGACATTAATACCATACGACCTGTCTCTCCTAATCATACGACACAAAACACAACATCCCAACATGACACGAACAATACCTCGACCAATCACACTGCTGTTACTACGCAAGTTGCTACTACCACCATTAATGTGACATCTAGTGGCACCATAAATCAAAACACCTCCTCTTCAACTAACGCAACTGGAGGAACATCCACTATGACCATGCCTACAATGTCCACATCATCTACACAAATGCTAGGAGCTACCTTTTCACAGTCCATGCCTACAATGTCCACATCATCTTCACAAACAATAGGAGCCACCTTTGCATCCACATCAGTAGGCACCACTTCTTCAAATCCTATGGTCGGCTCTTCATCTATGACAATGGGGGCATCTTCATCACATCCTTATGGTGGAACCTCATATAATCCCTTTGGGCGAAACTCACGACGCGTTTTCATTCAAGGCCCTCAACACAACATTAACACATCATCACAAATGAACATCCCACATGGACAAGGGCACAATACGCATATGTCACATGGACACTTTCAGGGACCACACACTACCATGCCACACAGACAATTCTTTCAACAAGGACAAGGAACTCAAATGACACAGCAAATGCATACCTTTGGACATCAAATAAGTCAGGGACCTCAAATACAGACAAACATGGTAGGGTTACATATTCCCACATACTCGACCCAAATTCATACTCAACAACATATCCCCAATCACAACTGGCAATATCAGCAAAACATACCTTGCTTTCAGGCAACCAATGATCCCATCATACACACCTTGCTAGCAAAAGTGGATGACCTTCAAAAACAAATGGAAAATATGAAAACCTCTGAAAAAAAGACACAAATGCCATACGACTTATGTCCATATCCTTTTGATACAACTTTGTACATGCCACCATTTCCACATGGTTATGTGGCTCCAAACTTCAACAAATACAAGGGTAAAACAAATCCACTTGACCACATCAGAGAGTTCATAACAAGTTGTGTGGATATTGCTCATGAGCACACATATCTAATGCGACTATTTCCTAAAAGCCTTGCAGGACTGGCACTAGAATGGTTCTATACATTGCAACCTGGAATACAGTCATGGAAAGAACTTGCTGAAAAATTTGTGAAAAATTACACATACAACATTGACATAGACACCTCCATTACCAACTTATGCCAACTCACACAAGAAGATTCAGGTGAAACCTTTTTACCATTCTTTCAAAAATGGAGGGGCCTAGTGAGTTGTTGTCATATAGACATACCTGAAAAGGAAAAAGTCAACATGTTCGTACAAACATTAATGGGCCCACTAAAAAATGGCTTGCGTGTTCATTGTTGCACAAATTTTGTAGACCTAGTTGAACGAGGTGTCCAAGTTGAACAAGCCCTCATAGCTGAAGGAAGACTAAAATACGGTCCTAAAAACACAAATGCAAACCCTCCTTCTGCTGACAAAACCAAATTCTGGGTTAAGAACAAACATGTTACCAATGATGGTGTAGTCGATGCTAAGGTTGTCAACACTATGGGTCCTATGATTACTCTAAAAGGGACACAACCACAAAACACACAAATGATGACACAAAACTATGCTGCTAATGCTATCCAGACAAATCAGAGTAACCAAGGAAATCAAAACAATCAAATTCAAGGGCAGCCTAGACAACCAAGACAATTCCTTAGAAATCGCACATATACCCCTTTGGGTGAACCTATTGACGAAGTACTCAAGAAATGCGTTCAAAATGGTGTCATCACACTTCAGGACCCCAAACCATATGACCCTAGACAGTTTAAACCATCTTGGTGGGATGATAATGCATTTTGTGACTATCACCAAATAAAAGGACACAAAACATCTTGTAAACAATTGAAAAATCTGGTACAAGACCTTATTGAAAAATGTATCATTGAAGTTGGAAGGCCACAGTTTGCCTCTAATGCGGATCATACAATACACAAGAACCCACTGCAGGATCATGGTTCAGGAAACCCTTCTATGTCAAACCTTAATAACAATACTCAAGCCAACCATGCCTGTATTGCATACGACTATTCTGGGGGACCTATTATACATCACATTAGAACAACTAAGGAACATGTCTGCACGGTCACCATTAGAAAGGTCCCTGAATGCAATGTCACCACTCGCGGTGGAAAGATCACCATAGCCGGCCCTCCTCCCCCTAGACAACCAAAGGTAACAATAGCTGGACCGTCCACTTCACAGTCGCAATCCCGTCCACAAAACAAGCAATCCCAACCTAAAGAAAACTTTAATCTTATTGATCAGCTTGGAAAAAAACCCGCACAAATCTCTATTCTTGAGTTGTTATGCATCTCGCCTGCCCATAAGGCCATCCTAGACAAAACACTGCAAGAATCCTCTGTTCCCCATGATATTGATGTCAACCAATTTGAAGCCATGGTAGGATATCTCATGACACCCCACCATATCACCTTTTCTGACCAAGACTATTCGTCATCCAAATCCAACCATAATGATTCCCTTCGTATCGAATTCTTTGTTCATAAACATAAGGTCAGACGAGTCTTAGTAGATGGCGGAGCAGGATTGAATATATGTTCCTTAAAATTGGTCAAGGCACTAGGATTTTCTGATGCTTGCATAGATGCCACAAGAAACATTGTTATCAAGGCATATGATGATGCAGAACGTTCCTCTTGGGGCGTAATTACACTCCCAATTCAGATCGGGCCAGTCATTGTTAACACCACTTGTCAAGTTCTAGATTTGGACCTGCCATACAACATTTTACTCAGTCGACCTTGGATCCATGCTTTGAAAGCCATTCCCTCCACATATCACCAGTGCTTGAAGTTTCCTTTTGAAGGAACTGAGATTACTATATACGGAGACCCTGATCCATTCCAATATTGTACCAACTTATGGGGTGTCTCAGAACGTCAAGTCCCTATCAATAGGGAAGCTCTGACATCTTTGCCTTCTAAATTCATTGATCCCTCAACACTCATGAAATATTCCACTTCTTCATCCATCGCTTCCACTCCTACTTCTTTGACCACCATGACCACTTCCATAACACCTTCCACTTCATTTATCACCCCAAGTGTCGACTCGAGGTTCCAGATTCAGGATCAAGGATGTGGAGAGTACAAGCTGAATACGACCTATTGCATAACCAAGATGCCCAAGTCTCCCCAAGTCTATGGAAAACCTTGTTTTAGAATACAAGCAAAAGAAACTTTTAGGGTTCCTCCAAATACAGTTTTCATAAAGTGGGGTGAAATGAGTCAAGAGGACACAGATGATATACTATCCTAGATTTATAGAGAACCACGAGACTTAACTCCCTTGCCAGTAACAATATATGGAAAAGGATACAGCATGATAAAAGCAAAAGGTTATGATGGAAAAAGTGGTCTTGGCAAGGATAAAAATGGAAGGCGTGAGCCACTATTAGTTTCAGAAAGACCAAAACATCTTGGGTTAGGGTTAGGTCCACAAGAATCTGGCGATCCGAGTACCAATGTGCTTCCATGTGAGTTAGTGTATGCTTCAGACTGTGTTGAGACAACTGAGGACACCTCCTCTGAAACTGACTCTCACGAATGGGAATTTGGCTCTCAGCGATCCTTAAGTGACTACTGCCTTGACGAATTATTCCTCGAACCTAGTGAGCCTACATTTGAGGAACGATTCTGGAAAATGTTTAAGATCGATACAACATCAAAGGATGTCAAGTCTAGATCATGTTCTATTCCCATTCATCCCAGTCCTGACATACCAACCCAGTCATTCGAAATTGATGACAATCATTCAGAACCACCTGAACCATCACTTGCCACTACTGATCCTAACTCTAATGCTACTCCCTTTGTCCCTTATTTTGCTGGTGAGTATGAAACAAGCGAAGGAGAATACTAGATAGAATCTGACATAGAGCCAGATGATGACAATTTCATTTTTAATGTCTTGACATACATTTGCATGCTCTCCTTGTCTTCTCCTCAATTTGCAAATGCTAATGATGGGATATCTTTAGTTTACCCTGACCTAATTGACTAGAACCAACAAGGCCCACCAGTAATGGACACTTTTCAAAATGATGAGGCTTTAGCCGAATTTCTCGGACTACGTCAGGGCATTCCAAGTGGGGATCACAAAGCTGGATTTTCCATTGACTTGGATTGTGCTGCTTATTTTGGGGAGATTGTGCCATCCTCTAGTCACAAAATTAAAAAGAAAAATAAAGTAAAAAATAATAATACATCTCTAGGTGAAAACCGAAAGGCACCTTCTGACGACAAAATAGTAAAAATAAAGGACGTATCCGAGGGTGAAAACCTCCCTGAGGCACCTAAGGGTGGAGGATTGGACTTTCTCCCCGTGGACAGAGAAAAATCAGCAATGCTTGTAGAAGACACCATACCAGTTAATATAGCTACTGTGGAAGACCCCAAAATGGTCCTCTTTGTGGCATCATTGACAGAGGTTGAACAACTAGTATTTCAAAAGTTCTTCTCAGAACGCAAGGTAAACTTTGCATGGTCTTATGCCAACATGCCAGGATTAGATCCTGAGTTAGTATTGCATCACTTGCCATTATTGCTAGATGCCAAGCCAGTAAAACAAAAGCTAAGAAAAATGCACCCGCAAGTGGCATTGTTGGTTAAAGTTGAACTCAAAAAGTTGTTGGATGTGGGTTTTATCAAATCAATTGACTATGCTGAGTGGATATCCAACCTCGTACCTATCACTAAGTATACTGGACAGATTCGTGTATGCACAGAATTCTGAGACCTCAATAAAGCATGTCCTAAAGATGATTTTCCTCTGCCGAACATTGACATCATTGTGGACCTTACAGCTGGATATGAGATGTTGTCCCTTATGGATGGTTTCTCGGGTTATAATTAGATTCGTATTGCCCCTGAAGATCAACACAAAACTGCTTTCACATGCCCTTGGGGTACATATTGTTGGACTGTAATTCCATTTGGTCTTAAAAATGCAGGTGCTACATATCAAAGGGCAATGACAACAATATTCCATGACATGATACACACATTAATGGAGGACTATTTAGATGACCTTTTGGCAAAGTCATTGACAAGAAAAGACCACCTTTCAGTATTGGACAAAGTTTTCAGGAGGTTGGAACAGTATAAGGTCCGGTTAAACCTGAAAAAGTGTGTTTTTGGTGTAGCATCAGGCAAGTTATTGGGATACATAGTCTCTCGTAGAGGAATTGAAGTTGATCCCGCTAAAGTCAAAGCTATATTGGATATGCCTCCTCCTAAGGGAATCAGTGACCTAAGAACGCTACAAGGTAGACTTCAATCCATCAGACGGTTTATTGCTCAACTCGCAGATAGGTGTCAACCATTCCAATATCTTCTACGCAAAGGGATCCCCTTTGTGTGGACAGATAAGTGTCAGGAAGCATTCAACCAGATCAAACAGTATTTATTGTCACCTCCAGTTCTCATGCCTCCTATCCAAGGAAAACCATTAATTTTGTATATCTCTGCAACTACTTCAGCACTGGGGGCATTACTAGCACAAAATGACTATGAAGAAAAAGAGAGGGCCATATATTATATTAGTCGAACACTGGTGGGGTATGAGCTAAATTACACGCCCATTGAACGTTCTTGTTTGGTAGTTGTATTTGCAGCCCAAAAATTAGGGCATTACATGTTAAACCATAAGACACATTTGGTAGCTAAGATCGATCCCTTGAAGTACCTCTTGAGTCGAGCAACATTGACTGGACATTTAGCAAAATGGATAACAATCCTCAGTTAATATGATATTTAATATGTGGAACGAAAAGCCATCAAGGGACAGGTAATAGCAGACCAGCTCGCAGATGCACCAATACCAGATAACCATCCTCTTACAACAAAATTTCTAGATGAGTCTGTATGTCACGTAGAATCTAAACAGCCTTGGCAATTATACTTTGATGGATCTCACACTAATCATGGATCAGGAGCTGGAATATTATTCATTACCCCACAAGGAGACTCCATCCCAAGGTCATTCCGCATAGCATTTCCATGCAGTAATAACATGGCAGAGTATGAAGCATTAATTACAGGACTTCGAATGGCTATCAAGTGGAAAATTAGGAATTTACAGGTCCTTGGCGATTCTCAGCTAGTTATAAACCAAGTCAATGATGAATATGAAACCAAAGATGAGAAGTTAATTCCTTATAAATGAATGGTTGATAGTTTCCTGACATATTTTCATAGACTATCCTTTGAATTGATTCCAAGAACACAGAATAAGGCTGTTGATGCTATGGCAACTATTGGATCTTTGCTTGATATTCCCAACAATGTCCCACAGTTTGAGTTTTTGGTTGAGCAGTTATTGGTTCCGGCTTATGATGTCCCCGAATCAGAAATGGTCTGTGAGCTTGTTGGTTCCAGTTCCCCCTGGTACAAGGACATTTTTGACTACCTTCATTCACAGATCCTTCCCCAAAACTTTTCCAATAACCAAAGGAAGTCCTTTATCCGCAAAGCTGCATGTTATACCATCATCAGCAACACCCTTTACCGTCGTAGCTTTGACAGTACCCTTCTTCATTATATCAACACTAATGAAGCAAAAGCGACCTTACAGGAAGTACATGAGGGTATATGTGGGTCCCATTCAAGTGGCCCAACCTTAGCTAAAAATATTATGAGACTTGGTTACTATTGGCCAACCCTAGAAAAGGATGCATTGGAATTCGTAAGAACTTGTCACCAATGTCAGATTCATAGTGATTTAATTCACGCTCTAGTACAAGAGTTGATGCCGATCACTTCTCCTTGGCCTTTCGCACAATGGGGACTTGATCTCATGGGCAAGATTCACCCTACATCCTCCAATGGACACAAATTCATTATCACTGCCACTAAGTATTTTACTAAGTGGATCGAGGCCATTCCACTCACTTACATTACCGGCAAACAAATCTCCAAATTCATCCTCAATTATATCATTTTTCGGTATGGCATTCCACAATCCATCATCATAGATAATGGTCGTCCCTTCAAAAACAATGAAGTTTGTGAATTATGTCAACGTTTCCATATTAGCCACCACTTTTCCATGCCATATTACCCACAAGGAAATGGTCAAGCTGAGGCATCTAATAAAACCATTATCAAACTTCTTAAAAAGACTGTCAATAACGCTGGTCGTGACTGGCACATCCAACTCAACCCTACTTTGTAGGCATACCGCACAAGCATTCGTACTCCCACTGGTGCCACTCCTTTTTCCCTTGTCTTTGGAGCTAAAGCCATCTTGCCCATAGAGGTCAAAATTCCATCTTTGCGAGTCTCCATGAAAGGCCTCATCACTGATGAAGAATACAGACAATTAAGACTACATGAGTTAGAAATGCTAGATGAACGCAGATACAATGCATTGAATCATTTACGAGTATACCAAAATTGTCTTTGCAGAAGCTATAACAAAAGGGTGATGACTCGACAGTTTGACATTGGTGACTTAGTTCTCATGCAAAATCCCAAGAATCAGTCAGATAGGGAGAAGCCAGGAAAATTTGAGCCCAATTGGCTGGGCCCTTACGTCATCATAACATCATTTGGTTCTAGAGCATATCAGTTAGCTACTTCTGAAGGTGAACAGTTGACAGAGCCAATCAATAGTCTACATTTGCGCAAATTCTATGCATAGCATCAAAAAGCCTATCTAAAAACCAGTAAAATACAAAAAAATTAGAAAATCAAAAAAATCGTCACCTTGATGAAAACCTGGCAAACAGGCGTCCTGGTGACACCAAAAAAATAAAAAAAGAAAAAAAAAGAATAAAATGACAAAAATAAAGAGAAATAATTCGTCCAATAGTGAAAACCTGGTAAATAGGTGCCATGTGTAGTCAGTCATTGCTATGCCATCTACTGTCACTCTATCTACCTTTGTCCCTAATGAACATACTCTTTTTCGACATTCGCCATAACACTTTGTTCTAATATCATGATACTTCTATCCATGGCTGACAATAGTTGAAATCAAGTCTTGCATATTGTCCATTGTCCATGCTAGTCATGCCTTTTCTTTACATTTCATTTTTTCTTGGCTCATACTCAACTTGACTAGGGGAAAAATTTTATCATGAGACTGCAGTGGGTACCACACGTGATCCTAAAAATCAGAAAATGTCCTGAAAAAAGACCTAAAAATTAGAAAATGTCCTTAAAAAAGACCTAAAAATCATAAAATGTCCTGAAAAAAGCCCTAAGAATCAGAAAATGTCTTGAAAAAAGACCTAAAAATCAGAAAATGTCCTGAAAAAAGCCCTAAAAATAAAAAAAATGTCCTGAAAAAAAAAAGACTTAAAAATTGAAAAACGTCCTAGAGAAAACACAAAAATTCCAAAAAATAGAGTCATGTCAGTCAGCATAGTCACGCCAATTCAACTCTTGATTAGTCTTTGTCATTGTCGAACTACGTTGTCTCTATGCATTTGCTACGTAAGCAAGGCTCATCTTCGAGCCCCCGAGACATTAGGTCAGTCCAATTAGGTTTGTCAAAATAAATCATGACTCAATCTTTCGTCAACAAAACAAAGTCTTTGGTTGTATCAAACTACGAGATCTCTAAGTGCATGACATAGGCAAGGCCATCTGTCGATGGGCCCCTGAGGCCGCACTAGGTCAGTCCATTAGGGTTCATTGCACAATTTTTGCACACACATGAAACAGTCTTTAAACTTGAATGAACAATCTACCCAAGTGAACTTCGACAATCTGTCAATGGAACACGACAATCATCTTGGCATATCAAAATCAGTCAATCTCAGTCAAACTTAGTCAAGCTAGTCAAATCTTGCTTACTCTTTAGATGTGTCCTTCTAAAGGGTAGCCCATCATTTAATCATTCCCTAGGATGTGTCCTTCCTAGGCATCGTCATCATTATCCGACATTTTGAGCAATCCTCTTGACATTTAAGAACCACTCCTCTTGACATCAATGTTCTTTCAGATGTGTCCTTTTGAAGAACAACCCCCATCATTTATGCCTTAGGATGTGTCCTTCCTAGGCATCGTCATTGTCACCTGGAATTTTGAGGGATCCTCTCAACTTTTGGGGGTTTCTCCTCTTAACATCAACATTATTCAGGATGTGTCCTTCCTGAATTTGGCAATCTTCAACACTCATCATCTTGGCATCGTCAAAACCTTGACACCCTGGCATCTCGACATCAAACCAGACATCTTGACATTAAAACACTTGGAAAACACTTGGCACTTTTCTGTTGATTTTTCATCATGTTACTAGTTTTTCAGCAAGATCTCGACAACAGGATTTAGAGAAGCAACGACGTATCATGAGGTTTGTTTTGTCTTTTGACACTCATGTTACTAGTTTCTCAGTGATGTCCTAACTTTGGGATTTAGAAAAACAACGATGTATCATGATGATGGATTTGGCTTTATTTTTTCCTTTTTGGTAATCATGTTGCTAGTTTCTCGAGGATGTCCTAGAAATAGGATTTAGAGAAGCAACGACGTTTCATGATTTGTCTTTCTTGTCTTTTTCTGCTTGCGGTTGGTCATGGCAAAAAGACTGGGGAAAATGTGCCTTTTTGTATGAGTCATGATCATCCTTTTCTGTGACTGCTTATCTCACGTGATGGTACAACCTTGCACACCTTGGTCTACGTCATATCATGGTATTTGTTGGCCATCACGATAATCTACCCAATGATGATAAATATAAAATGTAAGCATGAAAGTTGGTTCCCCTATCTTTTTTGTTTTTCATCTAGCTTTCCATCTTCATCCTCCCTTCTCTTGCACACTAATATCCCTTCCAAACTAACATTTCTTCTATCTTTCATCCTCTAGTCTTCTCATCAATTTCGAGAGCACACCCGTGTTCTTAGAATCCGTTTGTCCTCTCGAGGGGGCATACCGTAACCCTCCTCGTCATTCTTTCTCATCTTATTTTGCACTGGGGCATGACTTTGACTTATTTTTTTCTTTTTCACAATGCGACAGGTTGCATTATGACAAAGAGGGGCAAAATGTAGACACATAAAAATGTCCTAAGCCTTCGAGCGTTATTTTTCTTTATCCTCGTCCTTCGATAATTGAATAATTTTAGTTATTCAATTATGTTTGATTACATTCCTCTATTAATTAAATAATTTTTAATAATTATTTAATTAATTCACTTTCTAATATTTATTCTATCCCGACCGATTAAATAAACTAATTGCGTCACTAATTTCTTCCTCTTCTTCAATAGTTAAATAAATTATTATTTATTTAATTATTTTGTCATCTTTCATCTATAGTTAAATAATTACCATTAATTATTTATCTATTCATGGTCCTTTATTCTTCCATAGTTAAATAATTATTAAAATCATTTAACTATCCCATGCCACCTTTCCTATTAAATAATTAATCTAAATTAATTATTTAAGGTCTAATTTCTATCTCTCCATTTAATTAAATTAATAAATTTAATTAAATGCTCCTCTTTTCATTTTTTTCAAATAAATAATTTGAATAAATTATTTATTTTCCACTTGTCCATTTCTCTATTTTCAAATAAATAATTTGAATAAATAATTTATTTTCCACTTGTCCATTTCCTCCATTTTTGAATAAATAATTTAAAATAAATTATTTATGCACCACTTGGTCAAAGATACCCTGTCATAATCCCCTGTCATAACATTCATTTCCTATCATAGCTTGCATGTCTCTGCATGTCCTTGCATGCCTATCCTAGCCTGCATGTCTTCCTGTCATGATTCCTCCAAGAATAGCATATTCTTGGTGCATCAATTCTAGACCATTGATCTTGGCATATTTTCTGAGGCTTAATCTCAACCATCCATTTCATAACATCCCTCTCATGAATTCTCATCCATTGATCTTGGAATCTTTCTAGAAGATTAATTTCAACCGTCCATTCGAATGGTTGTCTATAAAAGCAACCTTTCTTCTCCATTTTCAGCCTAACAGCTATTCTTCTCTAACTTTCTACTTATCATTTGTAGGTATTTGCACAAGTTACACTACAAATCTAAGGGCATATTTGCCAAAGGAGAAATAGGAGAGCAAGAGAAGGAATCAACTACAATATGGGGAGTACTTTATTTTATTTGTTTTCACTTTGAAATCTCCATTTGTTTGTATTCTCTTGTTTAGATGTGGTTTAATAGTTTAGAAGTGTTGGTTGTCACTTTATCTATTCTATTTGATTTCTAACCCCATCTCACAATACTCTTTCCTTGGTTGCATGTAAAATCATCTCTTCTATGAAGGGCATTAGGCAAGCCCACTAAGAAAAATGTACCAATTGAGCTAGGTTGTTATTGCTTGTGAGTCAGTTTGAAAACACAGTGCTTTGATCGAAAACATTGGGAAACCAACATTCAACGAATCATCAAAATTGCAAACCCTATAGGAGAGGCAAATATCCTTAAACAAATTCACATGTTATTGCTTTCCCTTGGGATTCGTATCCTTAGAGGCTTCTAAGCATTTGGATTTCATCTCAATTTGCTCCTACTAAGGTCAACATTAGGAAACCTTTTCCTTGATTTCCTCGATTTTCGCATAATGCATTTTGTGGGATGAAAGAAAATTAGGACATTGGACAATCAGTTGAAAACCTAATCAAGAAGTGTTTGTGATAAAAATAATCCATTAAGCAAAGATTGAATCAATTGAACCCCACACATGTGCTTGTTATCTTTTTATCATCTTTCGAGCAAACATTGGTCTTTTGATTTTGAATTACTCTTTGAGAAAGGCATGTTCTTCACTATCTTGGTCTTGTAAACAAGTCCTTCCTAGGCTCATTTAGGATCAAAACAAACACTTCATCCATCCAAAATCTTCATCGCACAAACAACTTTAGAGCTTTGGAAACATCATTCTAGACTTGGGTAAATCATCAAAATCAAAATCACCTTGTTTAGTTAGGTGTATGGGAATGCATCCTTTCTCATACATTTAATTGAATTAGCAATCCTTTGAACAAATTCATCCTAAGATCACATATAACATCTTAGGGTTTACAAGTTCATTATCCAAATCAAACCAATCAATATCAAACCCTAAGTCTAGCATTGGTCCAAAGTCCCTAAACATTCAACACTCATATCATTTCCCCTTCATCTTGTCATTGGTCCTAAGAACCTTAGAGGTCACTTTTGCAACAAGGTCAAAACACAAGAGGAACATGGAATATAAAATTGGTCCATACATCATGAGTAATCCAAGTCAACCAAACTATCAAATCCGTACAACACCGGTTGATTATCAACACTCGCATTCATACATGGGATCATTATCCCCTACAAACCTTAATGGTACAACAAATGTGAGTATGCCTAGTCAAAATTTTGAAACACCTTTCCCGATGGTAGATTTAAATCCATGTCCAAAACTACAAATCTATCCACCAAATAATCAATGCATGAGCCTTCAAATGAACGCCATCCCACAAAATCCCTACATGCCAAATGAGAATGTACCAAGTACAAGTTTTCCAAACATGAATCCCGAAAACTTTGGGATAAATATGTTTGCAAATCATACAAATGTTGTTCAAAGTCCTAAAATGATGATAACGACTCCATGCATTAGTCCAAGTCAAGGTAACACAATGCAAGATCAAAGTTACCTAAAACAAGTCAATGTGATTCCCAACATCAACAATGTTCAATTTCAACCCATAATGCCAAATTTGAGCATCATCCCAAATCAGAACATTGTCCAAAATCAACCACAAGTATTCATCCCAAATCTGTTTGAACAAAAGCCAAATCAACTATATCAAGGGAGTCAAGATCAAATTTGATGAGATCAAATTGCTACACTTACCAAAATAGTTGAGTCATTGTGCCAAGAGACATCTCCACCATCATTACCCATATCAACATCATTCCTTGGTTTAGGGATTCCCCCTTTACCTAGCACCAATCACTCCATCCAAATCAATCCACCTAACACCAATCAAGCCATCACATCAAAACCTTTGAATATACCATCGACATCGCACCAACAAATGGTATCTAATCAAATGACAACATCAATCCTGAAAAATCAAAACATGGTCTCCCAAGGACCTATCACCTTGGTCATTCTGACCATTCCTATCACCTTGATCAATCCCATCATATCTCAAACCCTCACGATTGCTCCAAGCTTATCTCAACCACCCATCACTACATCCAACATAATTCCAAATCCACCACCACTACCACCAAAACCAAACATAGCAAGACAATATAACATTGCACTGAAAGCTCACCAGGCCTACCAAAAGGCCATCCAACAATATCTAGCCATGCAATAAGCAACACATGCTCAAAAAGTGCAACAAGCCTCTCAAGCTACCCAACAAACACAAGCACAAACATGAAAAATGATAACTATTGGGGATAACAATGAACATTTAACCACTGGTGATAGAATTGACAATCTCTCCACCACAATTGCTGAAAGCAATGATCAAGATCTATCCATCAAAGAGCACAATGAAGATGTTTCTATCGCATTTGAAAATCAAATCAACATAGGTCAAGAGTCACTTTTCAATCATGATCAAAATCCACCAACAATACTCAAAAATGATCCAATTCAAGAAATTTCAACATCACTTGACCCTATGGTTGAAGACATTCACAATCTCTTTGCTACAATTGTTGAAAAAAATGATCAAGATCTCTCCATCGATGAGCACCTTGAAGATGTTTCCACCCCATCCAATGATCAACTCACCATACATCAAGAGCCACTTTTTAGTGATCTATTTCAAGGAGTGTTAGAATTATTTGATCCCATTGACATAATCTACGATCCATTGACCAATGGTCATATTGAAAATATCTCTACATCACCTTGAGTTAGAGGACATATCTGAAAATTTTATTCCAAAGCATGATCAAAATCTTTCACCAAAGTCTAGCAATGGTCCTTTCCAAGACATATTGACATCTTTTGACCTCATAGTTATAGATACTGAAGGAACCCTGAACTCGACACTTGAGGACATTGAACCACTTACCATGTCTAATAACGACATCCAATAACCCTTTGTAAGCAATCCATCCTTTGAAACTAACCCATGTCAAGAAATTGATCCAAAGCATGTCAAAAGAAACTCCGAAATCATTCAAGATCAAGAATTTGTATCTTCAAGATACTACAATAATCTAATGGACACTCTCCTATCTATGCAAGATGATCATATTCATGTATCACACACTCCTCCATCTACCCATGAGATGCTTTCCGTGGATGGACATGTAGATGATCTTCATTCAGAACAAGATTTGTTTTCTCCTGATATTATTACACAAAATGATTAGGTTATTGATTCCTACAGTCAAACAAAGTTGTCAACATCAGGATCAAATATATCCAAGATCCAAACTAAAGACATCATGTATGAAGATATCCAGAAGTATCCACTCAAGGAAACAGGTCAGACAGAATAGGATATTCCAAAGTTAGTATAACAACAAATTCCAATAGCGTCATCTATAGTGGTCATTTATCAGAGAATGCACTCTAAACAAGAGCTCTTGGAGCAAGAAAAATCAAAGCATGAAGGTACTACTTCCACAATACTAGGGGCAACTTCATCTAGTGTAAATGTCAGCATATGGAGCATGAAGAATTATGATGAAACTGATGCCAATACTACAACCAACCATGTCATGAATCTTCATCCACCCATCACCCCATCCATGAATTGGGACCAACTTCGAAAGAAAAATTTCAATCAAAGTATGAAGAACGTTATCAAAGCGAAAGAAGATGAGAAGCATAATGGACAAATCAAATACACATGGATACCAAAACATACAAAGAAAGATTATCCCTATCAAACTTCATCAGTCAAAGAAACTATGGGGCAAAATAAAAAAGGGAAAAGTATCCATCAAAGATGTCCGAAAAAGAAAAAGTAGGCTTTTCAAGCGACGTACAAAGTGTATCAAGCAGTTGGTCATAATTCCATGAACACTTCTGTATCCACCCATCATTTCTCATCATCCCAAGTTTGGAGAGTCAAAGGTTCCAAACTGTCAACCAATCCATCTTTTATCCCTAAACACACTCCATCCACGCCTCCATGCATGATATCCAATTCTCAAATTGACCATGTATTGGCAATGACCCTTCATCATAAGGATTTAGAAGGCACTCTATTGTGATGTGCGCACAGAGATAGAGTTAACCCTGGTATCAATTAAGCAGATCAAGAATCCCAAAAGTTGTATTCAAGTGCACGTATCTTAGCAAAGAAAATCCTTCAGGAAAGATATCGATGGTACATTATGACAAGGGCATCTACATTAGAAACACCTTGTGATTCAGCATAAGCTTAAAATATTTCAAAAAAATCAAAAAAATCAAAAAATCATGAAAATCCAAAAAAAAATTAGAAAAAGGATTAAAAACAATAAAGAGAAAAAAATGTCCTCTAGTGAAAACCACTATGGTGGCGCTTTGGGAAAGACCATGATGAAAACCTGGCAAACAGGTATCATGAGTAGAATCAAGCATCTGCATGCACTATTTTAGGTGGAAGCATCTCATCCCATCCATAATAAATCCAACATTTCATCCATCTTATCCATAATAAATCCATTCATCCATGAACCATTTATCCAATCCGTTTTCATCCATCTGCATCCATAGTCTGAGTCATCTTGATCTTGACAAAGTTTGGGGCACACTTTACACTTGCTTACGGTAAACATCTTGACATGGGTCATTTTCGTTGATCCTATCCTATCCAATGTTATCTGAGCCATGAAACATTATCCAAATGAGCATCCTTTATCCTAACACCTTATCTTATCGAAAGATAATCCATATCCATCCATCCATACACCTCTCTAGGCATCTATCCATCACATTGTGTACATTGCTAGACATTGGGGACAGATATTTACATCTTTCTTCGGGAATAAATCTTGATCTATATCCTCCAACTTATGTGGTGATCCGAACATTGGCAAATGTGAAATCAAATTGGTCAAAGCATTTGTGATCCAAAATCCAAATCACTAGCCCATGACATATTTTGACGAGAAGACATTCATTATCAAGCTTTATCTTTCATCGATCATCAATCCAAATAATCACTATCAATCACATCTAACACACCCTTCAAACATCACATCAAATCATTCGAACAACTTTTGTTCAAAAATCAAGCTTCATCAATCATGATCAATCAAATCCAATCAAAAAATCATCATCTTGGGATGTCCTTGTGTTGCTTAACACTATCCCTACATTGTTGTGTATCCTCAACAGTGTTATCATCATCAAATCCAATCAACCCATCATCATCTTGGGATATCTTTCCCAATCCTTGTGTTTCTTAACACAATCCTTGCATTGTTGTGCATCATCGACAATGTTATCATCATCAATCCTATTAACATCTCAATCCTTGTGTTGCTTAACACTATCCTTGCATTGTTGTGCATCCTCAACAATGTTATCATCATCAATCCATTGATCTGATCAATCAACCTTAGCTTGGTTTTTAGAAAAATCACCAAATAGTGCACTAGTATCATCACACATATCCATATCCAAATCATCAAAATCGTGCAAAAAATCCAAAAACATCCAAAACATCAAAAAATCCCAAAAACACTCATAAAAGCAGAAAACGTCAAAAACATGATATCCAAACTACGTTGTCTCTGAGCTTAAACGTAGGCAAGGCTAATCTTTGATTAGGCCCCAAGACATCAAAATCCAAAAACATTCAAAAAACACAAAATCCAAAAACATTCAAAAAATATCAAACGCAAAATCAAAAAATCAAAGAATTTGAAAAATCTAAAAACCCAAAAAATAGCCTCAAAACATTCCAAAAACATCAAAAACATCCAAATATTTGAAAATAATCCATCCATCTCATCTCGATTTCACTCAAAATAATCAATCATCCATAATAAACTGATCGTCACCTTCATCTTTTGGCAACACAAATAGAAACAACCACAAAAATTGGAAAAAGCAAGCTTCAATCATAAAATCAAAAGCAAAGAAACAAACTGTTAAACACAAAATCAATCTCTTGATCACTCGCAAACATGTCAATCAACTTTATATCAAAAGCCTATCAATCAACTTATCAACCCATCATCATCCTATACAATGCATGTCCTAGGATATATCATTCCAACAATGGGCATCATTTTGGATATCACCTTGGATTCTTATCATATCAAAACACATCCCTTTGGTTGAAGGTATGAAGAGCATTGGCTTGTTTGTGTACTTGATCTTTTCTTTTCGTTTATCTTATTGTGCTCATTCCAAGGACCTCTCAATGATGTCCCCAATGAAGGGATTTAGAGAGATAGGAATGGGGCAACGATCATTATCTTCTTATCTGTTGTGCTTATTGGACGTTCTTGTAATATAACCTTGGTGAATACTTGCTTTGTTAGGTATGTCCTAGCAAGGTTTCTGTATGTTAGGTGTGAACAAGAATACTCCTATCTATTTGTTGAGTCAAAGTCCATCACACTAGGTGCAACACCATCTTGGTTCTTTATACCCTGATGCATCATACCTATGTGTTTTATCAAGCATAAGGTAATTGGCCCTTTGAAAATCCCAACTCCTTGGCAAGAAATCATCATCATCATCATCATCTCATGTCTTGTTGGAATCTCTTGTTTTCTTCTATCTCTTACTTTTCATGCTAACATGGTACCATGATAGTTAATCATAAATCATCACCATTGCATCCATCCTGCATCCACAAACCATTTACATATCATATCATATCATATAAGAAACATTGATCATCTCGCATGCATTGCATTTCATCATTGTATAATATAGATTGGTTATTCTAGGCATCTCATAAACCATACATTTATTATACATTGCATAATCATAAAAGTGTCATCATATCATATCATGTACATCCATATCATCCATGCATCATCATATCATCCATTGCATATAAACATCATAATCATCTCATATATATCATCAATAATGTAATTGTCATGGTACAAATTAGGATCAAGTGTGTGTAATATATCAACATAGGCATGAGGCTAGCCATGGCTAATGACTGTCTACATCATCAAATCTGTCTACATCAAATATTCGAGTTGAACTGATCTTGAACCTCTTTTTTGAGAGATCGACCCTCAAATCAAACCTCTTTTCCCGATCTCTCGAGGGGGTAGTATACTAGCGTAATTCTTCATTCATTAGGGCAGTAGTGGGGCATCCAAAAAAATTAGAGAAATTTTGATTTTTGATCATGGCAAGGTTATTCTTTGAACCAACGCAACAAGTGCATCGCTTCAAAGAGGGGCAAAATGTAGACATCGAAAATATACAAATTGATATCACACACTCGATCCTGATCTACTAACATCGATTCATCCTAAATTATCCCTCTGTCTAACCATTTAATCGAATAGCCTTATTTGATTAAAGTCATCATAATTCCCCTTTTAATTAAATAAATCCCTCAATTTAATTAAATCATCATCTCTATGTAATTAGCTAGGTCATTTCATCTGCCTATCTTTATTTAATTAAATAATCCATATTATTTGATTAAATTTCTAAAGTTCATCGAATTAAATTAAATAAATTAAACATTTATCTAATTTAATCTAATATTACCCCTTTTGGTTAAATAAATCAAAATATTTATTTAACTAGGTCTTAATCATTTTCATCTCTTTTTCATTTATTTCAATCCTAAAATCTAAATCAAATAGTCAAATCAGCTAAATCTCCCCTTAAATTAATCAAATCCCAATTAATTTAATCCTAGTCACTCAAATCCTCTAGATTTTGCAACTTGCACATGAAAATCAATTTAATTTAATTATAAATCATCTATTTTCATTCAAAAAAGGCATCAAAGATGGAATATTCCTCAAATTTGAAATCTCCCCCCAAATGACTTGTCCATCCAACAAAGCATTTAAAGCTCTTACATTGTCTCTTACATGTCTCCCACTTGGAATTTAACTTATCTTTCATCCCCCCTAAACATGTCATCTCATCAAATTCAAATTTCAAACTTGCACATGGATCAAAATGTGCTCAACCTTCATCCTATCAAATGTTGACAAGTGGCACCTTGCCATTGGATGAATGTTAGTCCCACATTGCTCAATTTTGGACATTCATCCTTCAATCTCATCTATAAATGAAGAGCTCCTCTCCTCATTTGATCATCCACAATTTGAGTAAACTTACTATACTCAAATTTAGAGCAATCTTCATCCATCTTATTAAGTTCTATAGCTAGGTTTTTTGCAGATTTTGGCTTGGAGCTCTCATCCTTCACCATCAAAGTTGATCAATCATCAACATATCAATCTTGCATCATAGGAGTTGGGAAATGGCCAATTTCCACATCAAATTGGCACCAATTCCCCCATGGGATAGTGGTTTGATTTTTTTGAATAAGATTTGATAGTTTTCATTTGAATTATTTTCCTATTTCTTGTTCATTTCATTTGAATGGATCTTATGGGGAATTATTGTTTTAGACTTGTTTATGGACTAACTGATAGGGAGGTTGGATGAATCAATCACTAATTCATGCTCTGGGTCTTGCTTGGAAGACCTCTAGGGTGGCTCACTCCACCACTTGAAATCTCTAGGACCTATTCCTTCTTAGGGTCCCCTAATTTCTTCTTGCCAACCCAACTATCATCATAGATCCTCCTACCAAGTCAAAACTTGGTGCAATCTTGAAACAATTACCTTAGCCCTTAATCCACCCTAAAGGCTACTAATCCTCCAAATTCTTGAATTTAGTTTTACAGGGGTGTGGAGGTGCTCCTAAGTCATCAATTCATCCCACTAAGTGTATTAGGGGTCCACCTAACTCCATCTGCTGGTCGCTTTTATCAAACCCTTCTATTAGGCCTAGAAGGCTACTAGCCCTATTAGGTCTCCTTCTCTGAGAAATCATGGTTTTTCCCAAGTCTTTCCAAAGGAAACCCCAAAATTTTCCTAGGACTCCTGGTACATATGCCAACCTCTCAAGGATTTTTGGGGTCTTGGGTCACAACTGGCCGTACAAAGCCCTAATCTGAAAATGAGCAATACTAGGGTTTTTAAGCCATTTCCTGGCTTACTACAAACTGTCAAGTCCTTTCCTCACCAGATGGATTGATGGAGTTTCTTCCTGCTTACCATGTCTTGGCAAGACTCATTCCTTCCTTCTCCAAAAGATAATTTGTCAATAATTTGACACCCCTGCAAATTAAGTGCTCTGCACTAAGGTCTTCCCTAGCCGGACACTCCCTGGCTCGCCTAGGGTAAGACTTCCATGGAAACTCCTATGATTTCAAAAGCCCTAAACCATACTATATGTACATCCATGGAGTCTAGTCACTATTCCCAAAGGGTCGTACAATTTGTACAGTGGGAAAGTGAACTAATACCCCATACTTACAAACTGCCTAGTTCAGACCAACAACAGTATGAAATCAAAACTATTTACAAACAATGCTTGAAATTGAATAAAGAAACTAACTAATTCCACACAATGCTTGAAGAACAACTACACTACATCCTACACAAGTTATAGTGCCATGATCAATCCATTAAAACATCACTTCAATGCAAAAACCAGAAAATTATCACACAATCACAATTGCTTTTCTTGAATTCAAAAACTTCAAACAAATTCAAAATGTTTCCAACCTCACTCCAATGCTGAGGCATCCCATAAATAGGTCACCAATTCAGTTATCCTCTCCCTTGGGCTCTTCTTTCCCGCTTGTATCTCCAATTGAGCAATAGTTTCAAATATTTTGCAAGAATTCCTAAAAATCCAAAACCTCATTTTGAGCTAGAACCTTATGACACCTATTCTATGGTCAACATGATGTTCATCTAATCAAAACCCAACCAAAAATTCCATTAAGGCTCACATTCAAATGAACTAAATTTGATTGCTTAGTTGTCCTAGACAAGACTATCCTAGACAGACCTTCTAAACAACCTATGGTAACCTATGGGTGCTCCTGCACCATTCTCCCCCTCAGTCCAAACACTAAGGAATGTGGGGAGAGATCAGAGACAGATCAATGCCACACTTCTTAAAATGAGCTTCTTCCACCCATGTAGCCTTAGATTCTAGTTTGTCTTTCCACTATATGAGATGTTCCATGTACACCTTGTGCTGAGTAGACTTCTTCACTTTGGATTCCAAGATCCTTTCTACTTGCAGCTTGTCTTTAGATGGTAAGACTACAGTACTCACATCCTCCAAGACATTTTTACTGGCCAGATTCATATCAGTGACTGATCCTTTATACTTGATCAAGTCAGCCACATTAAACACTGGTGAAATATTTAAGTCTGTAGGAAGGTCCACCTTGTAAGCATTCTTTCCATACTTGGCTAACACCTTACATGGTCCTACTCTCTTCATCTGCAACTTAGTTGGTACTCCTTTCTGCAATCTAGATTTGTTGAGATGGACCATGACATAGTCACCTACTGTAAATTGGAGATCTTTTCTAGACATATCCACCTTAGTTTTCAACTTGTGAGTAGCCTTTGTGATTGTTTTTTTCACTTGCTCTTGAATCTCCTTCATGGTCTAAGTGAAATCCTCTGCATGGCCACTCTTATGCTCCATAGCTTCTAGATCTCTGAGCTCGCACACACCTCTTGGGTGCATACCATATATTATCTCAAAAGGACTCCTACCTATGGTCCTATTCACACTGTAGTTGTAGGCATACTCAACTTGTGATATGACCAAGTCCCACGTCTGTCCATACTCCTTGGTGAGGCATCTTAGAAGATTACCTAACACTCTATTTATCACCTCAGCTTGTTCATCTATCTAAGGATGGTAAGTTAATCCAAAAGACAAGTTAGTACCCAATCTACCCCATAGAGTTTTCCAAAAATGACTCATAAACTTCACATCTCTGTCCGATACAATGCTCAAAGGCAATCCATGGATCCTCACAATCTCTTTGAAGAAGAGATGAGAGATATAGCTAGCATCATGGGTGGTCTTGGAGGGAACAAAGTGACTCATTTTACTGAACCTATATGCCACCACATAGACACTATCAAACCCTATCTTAGTTTTAGGGAGTCCTACCAAAAATTTCATGTTAATGCATTCCCATGGTCTGTTGGGAATAGGTAGGGGTTGATACAAACCTACATTACTAGCTCCCCCCTTGGCTTTCATACAAACTACACACTGCTCCACATACCTTCTGACATCCCTTGGAAACTTGGGCCAATAATAGAACCTCTGCACTAATTCCAATTTCTTATTGATACCAAAATGAGCACTGAGACTACCATTGTGCTTCTCCTAGATGAGATTCTCTCTCATTGAACCTTTGGGAACACACAACTAATTTCCCTTGAACAAAAGTCCACTCTGCAATGTATACTCTGAGAATTGACTGTGAAAGTGATTCTCAAAATTAGAACATGAGAGAAGTCTTCATCTTCTCCATAGAGTTCCTTGAAACTCTATATCCCAATGCTTTCGAATTGAATCTCTTGCACTGTCAGCAAGCTCCTACTTAGTGCATCTGCCACCTTTTTCAACTGTCCCTTCTTGTGTTTGATAGTAAAAGTGAAGGCTTGGAGGTACTCCATCCATTTCAAGTGTTGATTACTCAACTTTTATTGTGTGTTGATGTAGCTAAGTTCCTAGTTATCAATAAACACTACAAAATCCTTAGGTAGGAGATAATGTCTCCACTTTCTAAGAGACTGCACTAGAGCATATAGTTCTAAGTCATAAGTAGAATACTTCTTTTTAGATTCATTGAGCTTTTCACTAAAGAAAGCTATAGGTCTGCCTTCTTGGCTTAGTACTCCTCCTACTGCAATTCCACTGGCATCACATTCCACTGTGAATAGCTTATCAAAACTAGGTAGTAAAAGTATGGGTTGAGTTGCCACTTCTTGTTTCAACTTCTCAAAACCATTCTCTGCTTCAACAGTCCATTTAAACTTAGTCTTTAGGCCACCCTTGATAGTATCAAGCACTGGTGCACAAATGCCACTAAAGTTCCTTATAAAATTCCTGTAAAATTGAGCTAACCCATGAAATCCTTACCTCTGTCCCGGTGGTTGGTGTAGGCCAATTTAGGATAGCTTCCACCTTGCTTGGGTCCATCTTCAATGATCCTTGGGATACTACAAACCCCAAATACACAAGCTCTTGTTTGAAGAACTCACACTTTTCTAGGTTGATGGCTAACCTTTCCTCCTACAACCGTTTAAGAACCATCTCCACATGCTTCAAATGTTCCTCTGCTGTCTTACTAAAAATGAGTATATCATCTAGATACACCACCACAAATATACCTGTGAAATCCTTAAGCACTTCATTCACGAGCCTCATGAATGTGCTAGGGGCATTTGAAAGGCCAAATGGCATCACTCTCCACTCATACAACCCATCAGTTGTCTTAAAAGTTGTCTTCCATTCATCCCCATCTTTGATTCTAATCTGGTGGTATCCACTCTTGAGATCCAACTTAGTGAAGTACTATGCCCCTCCAAGACAGTCCATCAAATCCTCTATCCTAGGAATAGGAAACCTATATATGATTATAATCCTATTGATAGCCCTAGATTCAGTGCAAAGTCTCCACTTACCACCTTTCTTGGTTGCTAAGACCACTGGTACTGCACATGGACTGATGCTCTTCCTAATTAGTCCTTGGTCTAATAACTCCTACACTTGCCTAGCTACTTCCAAGTTCTGATCTGGTGTGAGCTTATAAGTTGCTTTGTTTGGCAATGAAGCCCCTGGTATGAAGTCAATCTGATGGCTAATAACTCTCTTTGGAGGTAATGTTGTTGGTGTTCCATCACTGACTATGTCCTTGAACTTCTCAAGAAACTTCTGGACTTCCTCTGAGATAACTGTCTTCCTAGTCTTGTCTTCTTCCTTGGGTTGCACCATAACAACATATCCTTCACCTCCTTGTTGAAGAGTGTTGATAAACTCCTTGCCACTGCTTAACAAGACACTAGGGGTTTTTGACTATCCTTCTTCATCCAACAGTGACTGTAACTTGAATGTTTTACCATCCTTCTTAAATGAGATGGTGTTTCCTTTCCATCATAGATAGCTCCTCTGTCATATTTCCATGGCCTTCCCAATAGAAGATGGCATGCATCCATAGGCAACACATCACAAATCAATTTGTCTTTGTACCCTCCAATGGAGAATTCCACTATTGTCTCCTCATTCACAAGAACACTCTACCCTTTATTTAGCCATGTCACCTTGTAAGGATTAGTGTGGCACTACTGGATTTGACACCATTTTCTGATGGGCGTTCGTTGGTCGTTTGACAAATCTTTGTCAGAAGAGTGACGCAATGGCGAAAATCTTTCTATCGTTGTTTTTCGCAAGGCTGACAAAAAATTAAACGTCGAAATAATGGCGAAGAATCGTCGGTCGACGACATCATGAAATACCTCAGGATTTTGTCAGAATATCGATGAAAACTTTGTTTATCCACCGACGAATTACACCAGAAGTTCATCACCGGTTCGACGAAATGGGCAAGCAGTAGCGTGGAAACAACATAAGACGTTTGTCGAAATTGCGACGAAATACTCAAGTAGTAGCGTCAAAAGAACACCAAAAGTTCATCGAATGTGTGACGAAATAGGCAAGTAGTAGCATCGAAACAACACCAAAAGTTCGTCAACTTTGTGACAAAATTAGCAAGGAGTAGCGTCGGAAGAACACCAAAAGTTCGTCGAAAGTGTGATGAAATGGGTAGGGAGTAGCGTGGTAGCAACGCCGAAATATCCTCGGAAGGGCGACGAAATGGGTAGGGAGTTACGACGAAATCATCGTCACAGCTATAGCAACTTCATCGAGCCTTTCTGTTGATTCGTCGGTGGTTGTTGTCGAAATTGTGACGAAGAAGCAAATTTTTTTAAAAAAAATTATTCATGGAAATGTACCATTGCGGAGACTGACGATTGATCATACATACAGACTGCATATTGGTTTGATGCTTCAAACGATGCATTTCTTATATTGAAAAGTGCATTACCTTATTGAGCTTCTCTTTGTTTTGAGTATAGTTTAATATTCTCTA